>BRXY01000629.1:0-20225 GCA_030267945.1 Triparma strigata | reverse complement strand
GGGGGGGGGGGGGGGGGGGGGTGGAGTGGAGTGTTTGTTAGAGACTGTTAGGGTTTAATGAAAGCGCTGCCAACGCATTCTTTTATTCTCACCTGTCCTCGAACGCCTTCCTCATTGAGACCTGCCCTCCCAAATGTAAAATGAGATCAACATGAGGAAGCTCTTTACGAAGGGTCCTCTCAGCCAGAGTCTCCCACATGTTGGGCTCACCGGACAAAGTCTTGTCGGGCCTGTCGCACGACACCGACAGAACACGGAGAGCGCTGCGGAGGGCGAGAGGGTGTGCGTGTGTGAGGGTGAGACAGGAGGGAGGGGAAGGGATACAAAATCTTAAGCAAACTCACCGCTCCTCTAGGTCGAAGGTCTTAAATTGGCCCACGCGCGCCTCGGCAGACTCGCGGTCCACCCCGGAGAACGTAATGACGTAAGACTCGCCCGGAAGGAGGTTCGAGACCGTGATCGCGACGGGGCGACGGGCGGGGCAAAGCTTCTTTGTGGAGGCGATGACCCTGCCATTAGGAACATCCTCATCAACCAAACTAACGAACATCGTGATCTCCGCCTCGACGTTGACCTCGAGGAGAACCCGGGCGTCAGTGCTGCCGACCTTGCCGATAACCGGCCCGGTAAGCACCTTCACCCCTCCCCTGCACTGAAGGCGAGCGCCCGCGATGGTGAGGATGCGACCTTCACTCGATTCAGGCCAGACCTCAAAGTCCTGGTGCTGCGAGCTTATCGAAGACAGCTTCTTTTCGAGGGCGGAGATCTGGTCGCGGAGGCTGTCCGACGAGGCGAGATCGGACTCGGCGGCTTCCATAGCTATTGGTTTGGGTTTGAGTAGGGGGGGGTTAACAGATTCGGGAAAAGTTTGTTTGAGTAGGAGATAGCGTGCGGATGAAATTGGTCGATGGAGTTGGGGAAGGCGATAGGGAGAAGGGAGGGGCGGGGAGGATTGGAGAAGGGTGGGCTTGGGAAGTGGACTAGTGATTTTCCAGTAACAACTCAAGAACGTGTGTGGATCCCGAACTGTAGCCAAACAGAGATTGGGATTGTGCATAAGAAGCGTAATAGTAGCTTCGGGAGCACTCGAATAGTGGGCGTACAACGGCCATAAGTGTGAAATACAATTCTAACATCGGGGACCCGACAATCATGAAGCTCAACATCATGGTGTTCGCGGCTTTCTGCGCGACCCAGCGAGCGTGTGGCATGTGTACCGCTTACTACGCCGACGAAATTACGAAAGGGGCTCGATTCGCCTTCCAAGACGAAGATGTGTGCCTGACCAATGACATAGTTGCGGAGATCAATTCTCGTGGGGTTTTTGGTTCGGAGCTTCTTACAGTGGTGACCGCTGAGCAGCGCCGGAACCCAAGCTTTAACACCAGCTCCCCCCTAGTATTGCCAGCTGGTTGGGGCTGGGAATCGGGACACACCATGACTGCCATTGTGTCGATTCTCCTAAAAGAAGTGCTGGGCTTCAACGTTGCTTACATTTGCACGTGGGGTTCCGAGCACGCGCTGCGTATCATTGGTGGGTGCACCCACCCCATGAATTCCGAAAGTTGCATCGACTCGAAGACTTTGGTACCGCAGCTAGCAGTACCGCTTTCTCCCGTCTCCATTGAAACGTGGGTGACGACTCCTCGTGAGCGCAAGCTCTTGAATGTGTACGCAAAAGATATGGGCATGCTAGGAGTCTACTACAAGGACGGTCTATATGCATCAGGTGAAATCGTGGATGCAGCGTTCGAAGCTGAAGGTGTGTCGTTGGAATGGTGGGAGCCATACACCCAAGGCATAGCTTCGAAGTACTTCGACAACTCAACGATAATTGGAGCTGACATCGAATGGGTCTTCGAGGGAGCCACACAGCCTCGCTGTCGCAAAGACGGTGGTGATCATGGGTATGAGCAACTCGCTGCAGAGGGCTTTTTCTGCACCGATGGGTGGTACTATACCAGTGCCTGCCGCGATTCCCCTGAAACCTGCGTGCCTGTCGTTTTGGCCGAATACGACTGGAATGTTCTCGTGTGGATCAAGGCGGCAGAAGAGCATGGGCTCCGTTTCGCAGTGACCTGGATCGGCGCCAACTTCGAGTTCCAGTATGCAGTTTTAACGAAGAAAAAGACTCTTGTGTACTGCGGCGATCAGATGTCAATGTGTCACGTTAAACCGCTGCGCAAAATATTCCTTTCGGAAAAGCATCCTAAGGGCCGCCCTGACACTCTCCCCAACCTCCACAAAGCAGTGTGGACAGAGCTCGAGAGTTTCGAACCACACCTGTTCAACTTCGTTGGAAAGATATACTTTGACCACGATGACATTATCGGCTTAATGATGTCATATGCCGAGAACTACAAGCCAGGAAATCACTCGGTCACGGAGCGAGTGGTCCCTGACAAGCACGTCCCTACTCTGGCGTGCGACTGGATCAAATCAAATGTGGAAAAGTGGCAGAAATGGATCCCACGTACCTGCCGTCCTGGCTCGGCGTACAGTGACCTGTCGTCCCGCTGTGAGACTTGTCCCCCTGGAAGTGCCTCGGGAAACGGCCGAGGCTGCACTCCCTGTGCTCTGGGAACCAATGCCTTCTCCTACGGGATGACTTCTTGCACTACATGCAGTCCCGGCACGTTCCCAAACTCGACTGGCTGCCAGAACTGCGAGGCCAACACCTTTTCAGCTAAGGGTACCGCCTGCATCGCGTGCTTGTCGGATCTTAATGAAGTGTCTGCACCAGGTTCCTCGACTTGTACCTGCGGCGTGGACCACTATCTTAACGTCGATCGATGCGTCCCGTGCCCTGGCGGCTTCTCCAAGCCCGAACTCGGCCCTCAGAAAGCTCTCTGTGTCTACATCGAGAGCGACACGGTTCCAACAATCTTCATAGGTGCGGCAAGCGGCTTCATGCTCGTCGTCCTGGGCGCGGCGCTCGCCCTCCGCGGGACCGAGGGCGGGCTGTTCAGCGCGGTACAGCGCCTGCTCACGAACGGCTTTGCCGTGGGGGCGTGCAAGGTGACGCTTGGTGTGGCGGACATCGCCACCGACGCGTTGGCCGCGATGGACGTGCTGAGCAACCCGGCATTGGCGGCGTTCCACACAACCTTTGCGACTGCATTTGGGTTCGCAACCGTCACCTCGTTTTACGTTATTGCGCGTCTGCTTCTGGTTATCCGCCGCAAGTGGCGTGACGATGCAGCCGTGGCCCCAGCGGCGGCGGAAAAGGGCGACTCATCGGCGACGCTGGCCGAGGCGGCGCGCCCTGGCGTCCAAACCGCGCTCAAGAGCGACGTGGATGACAAGGGCAAGGAGACTGACATCGTGGAATGCATCAAGAAGGCAGCCGACGACGCCAAGCTGGGCCGGCTCACGGCGGAGCGCGCGAAGATCGACGAGGACACCGAGGACTCTAAGATCACGCTGGTCGCGCTGTGCGGCGAGGACGTGCCTATGGGGTTGGTGACACTGTGGCTGATGCTGACCTATATCCACGAGATCTCCGCGATGCTGCTCGTTTCCTTCGCCTTCAACTGCCTCCTGATGGGGTATAAGATGCCACACGTGTTCAAGCTCGCCAAGTCAAAGGTGCGCAGTCTCAACCTGAACATCGAGGACAGCTTCATGTCGACAGGGGACATGGAGCTGGGGGGGATTACTGAAGATGTCAGGAAGGCTGCGGGTGACATTATGATAGAGGAGTTTGAAGAGCTGAAGGGGGAGGTAGAGAAGAGAAAGGAGAAAGTGAAGGAGGATCTGCTGCTGGATGAAACATCTGACATGGTTCAGCAGTTCAGATACGATTTTAAGGGGGGGTTAGGAGGGGACGAGGGACCGAACTAAAAAACAACAACAGAGGTGATAGAGGGGGGGTGCGGGACACTTAATGCAGTGTGGGGGGCAACAGCGTTTCAATGCAAGTAACTGAAGGTACAAGGGAGACACGACGTGGGGACAAAAATAATTACGAAGCGTTGATGTGTGAATATTTTTGTTGTTTATCCAATCCGGTTGGTCAATTTGAGGAAAAGAAAAAGATTGTGTCAGAGTTGTTGTTCACTCTCACGCTTCTCATTCAGTTGTGTGAAAACCTAATTGATTGTAGCCAAACAGACAACTACAGAGGGATAGCGCCTAAAATTTAGCTTCGGTAGCACAATATTGTGGGCGTACTACGGCCATAAGTGAAATACAAATCAACATCGAGAGCTATTTTTTCAAGACCCTTGAAGGAGTGGGGCTACAAGACGGGTGCTGAGCAGGTAGGTTGTTGGGGAGGATCAACGGAAGAATATAGGCGCCGGTGGGAGTCGTAAATCAAGAGAAAGTGGCGACAAAAAGACCCTGTGGAGAAGGGCAGCGATGAACCTGTGTGTGGGTGTGTTTGATTCTCAGAAGGGGCCTAAATGCCGGCTTGAGTGATCGAGGGCAACATACCTCTCAAATATGGGACCAGACCAGCAGTCTTCTCACTCTCACCAAACGTACGCATGCCCCAACAGATTCTAAATCCCGCGAGAGTTGAGCTAACAGCACATGGACACGGAAAGTGAATCCCGAGGAGTGAGAGAAGAACGTGTAGAGGAGACTCATACACTTCAAGTTAATTCACCGATGTCCGATAGCTGCCATTCAATACCCGATCTAGGCCATGAGAGGCAAACTACTCCGTCTACGTCAATTGAAAGACCTCATGGGGACGCTGGACGAGGTGAGTTCGTGTTAGAGAGTTGTAGGGGCGGAGACCCTTGATATTATACAGGGAAACGAGGACAATATGTTGGAGCACGTGTAGGAATCTTTTCACTTTGACTAACAAACGCCATAATCACCATTACCGCAGACTCTGAGTATGGTCATGAGAACGCCGGACGAGGTGAGTTGTGCGTTGAGAGCCGGAAGAGAGAAAGCACAATTTAATACTCTAGGGGAGAGCGGGAGAGTCTCGGGAGGGCGCGTTGAAACTTTGTAGTTTTTCTCACTTTTGCAACACTGCTGTCCCCTTCGCAGTCTCTAAATCTAAAAGCTCTCACGAGGACGCTGGACGAGACCGAGGTAGGTTCGTTTCAGGGGGTTGTGGGGGTGGAGACCCTTGATATTCTACACGGAATCGAGGAGCACGCGTGTAAATCTCTTCATTTCGACTAACAAACGCCATAATCGCCATTACCGCAGACTCTGAAAATATCAAGGAGAAAAGCTTGTGAATTGACTTTGACAAGGTAGAACCCAGCGTTTTAACCTGCCAAGTGTGTGTCCGCGTCGAGACATTGGCATGAAATCCGTGTCCTTTATTGTTCTCACGGGGCTCCTGCAGACCAAGGGGGGGCGAGGGGGAAGAGGGAGTACAGGTTGTTACAATGAACATCCTGAGAGAAAGGAACAGGGGCGTTGTGTCGAAAGAAGAAGAAGAAGAAGAAGATGAAGAAGAAGGAGGGGGAGGAGCAATCGTAGAGGCGACAGCCGCGTCGTTTGAAATATAAGAGTTGTTCTTTTTTACAAAACCTGACTATTTTTCCCAACTGCCAAGTTCTCCTTGTTCTTCTGGGCCTTGGCTTTGGCAATGCGCTTCCCAATGAAAAGTCCAGCAGCCAAACCGACCACAACACAAAGAACCATGCCGCTGATGACGAGGGGAACTACAGGCGCGTTATCCGACGAGGAGAGTTCCGGAGGATTCTGCTGACCGTTCTCAACGGGCTGCTCTCCCTCAATGCTGTGGGTGGAGGGGACGGCGCAACGTGACCTGAGGCAGTCGAGGGCCTGAGCAACATGAGGACTGGAAGAAGCCTGGCTCTCGTAAGCGGTCAGAGCGACCATGTTGGTCGCCTCGCAGACAATGTCCTGGATTTGATCGCAGCCGCCGGCGTTCTGGATGTAGGAAGCGAAGGCCCATTGGCATACGCACCAGTGCTCGACAGGGCACTGCTGCGAGTAGTTTTCGTGGCAGCCCATGCTAGACTCGCACCAGTTTGGCTGGCCGGTCACGCTGCAGAAGTTCCCCCCTGAGGTCGACGACAGGTCGATGCAGATATGGTGCGACCCTCGGTCATCGTGGACTTCAGTACAGTGTCCATCGCGCATGAAGCCTGTTCGAGCCATTCCGGGTCCCGAACACGATTCCAACGCAGTCCCCAACACATTGGTGTAAGACTCCGCCTTCGAAATGAGGGAGCATACGAGGGCGAAGAGAAACAGGAGCATGTTGGATGGAGAAGCTTTACTGTCGGAGGCGAGTTCAGGGCGAGTTAAGGACGGGACAGATAAGTTAGTTGCGAGACGGGGGCGAGCGTTAGAGAACTTTTTTATACACAGATTAGGCAGGAAGGAACACACCTGGTAGTTATTTTAAGAATGGGTAATGGGAGGAGACCGAAGAGGATCTGTTGTCAGGTGCGTCAGGACTTTCCCCAGGAACAAGAACCTTACAAAGAATTGCAAAGAAGAAGGCCTATCAAGATGAAGCTTTTCACCGTTTTAACTACCGTCGCCCTTTCTGCGTCTAGCGCCAGCGCTTTCAAGTCCGGATTCCTCTTCACCGAGCTGGAAACTGCCCAGGTGATGAATGAAGTAGGATCCGATTTGGGATCTCTAGTCGGAGGTGTTTTGGGATGCAAGACCGAGCACAAGATCGACGACGCTGAATGGTGAGGAGTGGGTAGAGTGCAGGTGTAGATTATGTGACTGGTTGGGCGGTATGTGTTCTATTCGCTGCGGATAACCATTTTTGACCCATGATTTCACTACTACACCCTCTCTCAACCCTCACCGCCAACAGCGGGGAACTCTGCATCGACAACACCATCGCCTACTTAGCTGAAAAGTTTGGGGGGATCACCCCCGGCGCCTGTGCTGACGAGGGATACACCGTCTTCGACCACACCGAATTTGTTTCCATGGGTCCCCTTGGTGATGCCGAGGTCACAATCTACACCAAGCCTTGAATGAATGAAGTGTTTCCTAAAGATTCTCGTCCTCTTGTATTTGTTTAGAAATGAGAAACATGCTTTATTATTTTTTATACCCACGCGAAAATATTTCATGTGTATGTTTCGTGTATGTTGTTTGATGTATCTATAAAACACAAGTGTACGTTTCGTTGTGTGCTTTGAGGTTGCTAGATAACTTTGCCTTGTAGTCGCACCCATCTTGATCACAGTGGTGCCATCGAACGTCAATATCATGAACATGCCGTTTGTGTTGTTTGAGGTTGCTTGCCTTGAAGTCGCACCCGTCTTGGTCGCAGTGGTGCCATCGAACTAATCAATATCATGAATCATCTGTTTGTGTCGTTTGAGGTGACCTGCTAGCTTTGCCTTGTAGTCGCAGCCGTCTTGATCGCAGCGGTGCCATCGAACGTCAATATCATGAACACTTGCTTTGTGTAGTTTGAGGTGGCGTGCTTGCTTTGTCTTGTAGTCGCACCCGTCTTGATCACAGTGGTGCCATCGAACGTCAATATCATGAATACCTGCTTTGTGTGATTTGAGAGTGCTTGCTTGCTTTGCCTTGTAGTCGCAGCCGTCTTGATCACACCGGTGCCATCGAACGTCAATATCATGAACATGCCGTTTGTGTAGTTTGATGCTGCATGCTTGCTTTGCCTTGTAGTCGCACCCACCTTGATCGCAAGAAAACCAGACCACATCGATCCCATGCTTCGCGGCCTTGTGATTCTTCATATTAATATTGAAACAAGTCTTATATTGACACCCCGCTATCCGGCACGTTCTAATATTAGGTCCCCGCTTGTTCCCTTCAGCACCTTCACCTGCAACTGATTCATCGTCCAAATCGTCCTCCCTAAAATCTGTCGCAACAGTCGACTCTTCCCCAAAGCTTGTTAAGGGAGTAGCGTTCACATTATCAATGTCAAACAGGAGTGATCTATATTCCACCACACCAGTGACCATCTCGTCGCCGCCTTCTTGCCCTGGAACATCAATCGACTAAGGGGGGGCGAGCTGGCTTAAGCTTACACTGTCACTACCACTCATGAATCAAGCAACCCCGTCAACAGCACTGTAATTAGGCGCAAATTGAGACTCAAAACTATCTAAAACACAATAGAAAGGAATCTTGGAGCAGAAACCAGGCAATCACTGTGAAGATTCACCTCTTCTTTAACCCTACATTGAATTTTTTCCCGAGGCTGTCAAGGGAGCCCTATATACATATATATCCACTGTCCTGCGAACAAACTCTCCTTCCCCCTGAAATGTCCACTCCAGCTGCCCCAACATCTCCGCAGGATTTATCTGATCCGCCGGGACCCTCCCCCATTCCCTCGGGCGCGCCTCAAGGGGAGGTTGTTGATGAAGGGCCCGTTCGTGATTTACGACCCCCCTCAGACGTTCCGTGCGTTGAAGAGACGGAACCTCCAACTGTTATGGCCAATCCTCTCACGGATGACCCAGGGCAGCCTGAGCCCGAGGAGACCAAGGAAGACAGCAACAACGATCGAGGCACCGCAACGACGACTTCTCAAGCTCCAGCTTACGTTACCGAGTGCGCGACTGTGTACTTGGTTCTAACGGCGTGTATCACGAGCGGTTACACCGCTTTGTACGCATACTTTTCTTACTCAAGCGACGAGAAAGTTTACAAGTTCTGGGGTTGGATCATTCTGCCCATGGCTGTGTCGGCAATGGCAATTTCTTTCGTTCTCAAGCCGAGACGAGAAGACCGGGCATATAAGGCTTTCCTCGTGCTTCAGTTCGTGCTGCTTTCGTTCGTCTCGGAAATCCTCACCGTCGTCGGCGCTGACTATGCCGCTGGCCAGATCATGTGGTCAAGCGTACGGTCACTTTTCTGGCTGGCTCTCCTCAAGTTTTGGACGAAGGTCCGGGCCCGCGTAGCAAATTTGCCCGACGAGGATCTCTCGAAGTTCCTCGCCAACGATGTAATCTTTGGGGGGATGCTCGTGGGTTTGGGGCAGCTCACGTTCCTAATGATTGCGAGCATCCAGTGCGACGGAAACGCAGACGACTGGAGACAGTGCAATAGAACGCTTATAAGCCAAGCGGGGTTAAGTAGCATGGTCACGCTGTACACCATCATCAAGCTCGCCAGCGGTGTTGTGCCAAAAGGTATCCTCGACAAGCATGTAATTTCTCCGAAGAAGGTCTTGGCCATGGATTTGAATATTGAGCAAGCCGTGCAGTTCTTCGGACTTGCTATTGCCGCTGGGTGTGCACTCTATCCTCTAGGAAACTACGGAGCCGAGGGAGACTTCGAGAGCGAAGCCGAACAAATCGCCGCATTCATAGTGCCGAGTATTGGCGGCGGCTGTCTTCTTTTGACGGCGGTCTGGAAACTGGTCGCCATCAGGGGAGAGATAAGGCGTGAAGTGGAGGAGACTGGACATCTGCACCAGGACGAGTCTTCCTCAGACGGCACGTTGGTGGAGGGCTCCTCGCTCTGGTTTTATATCGGAGTGTTGGCGACCACATGTTCTTCTGCTATTAATGTTGTTGCGGCAGTGACAATGGATAAGTCTTACGAAACGCTGTCCGTAGTCTCGTTACCGATCGTGGTGTTACTATACGTAGCATCCCTATTCTGTCAGCCAAGGAGGAGGAGTCCGAAAGATATATGGAAGTTGCGCCTACATTTCGTGAGCTTTGCTTTTGTAGGCGAGATGGCTTGGGCGGTGTATGGATTTAGGGAGGGAGACTATGGCTTAGTTATTCTTCATTTCGCACGACTTTCTTTCCAGACGCTTATTTTTCACTTCGGACTCAAGCTCCGAGCAGCCGTAGGTCGACTACCAAACGAAGACCTCGAAACATTCTTGGTCGACACGCTCTTCAAGGGCGGGTTGCAGACTCTATTTTCCATCCTTTTCTTGACCTTCAGGACGACAAAGTGCATGTTCGAGAAAGGGAGCTTTACCGAATGTTACGACACCTCATTTTGCTCGACAATGATCTCAGTCTACCTCATAATTTGGTGGTCGATGAAGCTAGTCCAGGGAAGCGTGAGGAGCGAGTGGAGGAAAGACTTGAACTTGTCGATGGAGAAGATCGCGAGGATGAGGGACATCTCACTTCGACGTGGGGCGCAAGGGGTTTTGACCCTGGTGACCTGCGTCTGCGGGATCTTCCTCTTCTCCATGATGAGCGCCGATGATATGGACGAGACTACCATCACTGTTGTTGGTCTTACTGGATTTGTAGCAGCCGGTGGAGTTTTCATTTCCGAGGCCTATTCTAGCTTAAAGGCGCAAAACCAAAGGTTGAGCCAGTCTGCTAGCGGTCAAATTGTGGAACAGGCGACGGAACTTGAAGAGCCGGTCGAGGAGGTGAGTGTAGAGGAGTTCAATTATGTGAAGCGGGCACTGAATCTCTAACACGTATTCAACATTCATCGGGTATAGTGCTCTTGGGTTTTTATGGGCGTTAGCTTCCTTCTCTTGGCAGTGTACTCAGGGCTGTATATTTGCTACGGCGTAACGCTGGAGGATAAGTACTTCTCAATGGGAAATCTAATATTACCCATCGTCACACTTTCATTTGTGATGGCAATGTTCTACAAGCCCAAGAGAACGGATGCCGGCTACAAGCGCTTCCTCTACTTTCACTTCTTCACATTTGCTGTTATCAGTGAAGTTAGTAATGCAGTTGGTGGATTCCGACTAGGTTTGAGATCTCAAGGATTGCTCGTGCTCTTTAGGATCCCTTGTTATATTTTAGCCTTCTGGTTAGCATTGAAGGTCCGTAAATCAGCAGCAAAGCTTCCACCTCAGGAGCTGTCAGACTTCTTGTGCCAGACGGTCTTGGTGAGGGGTACGGCGGCCATGGGTACGATGCTCTTCTTCTCATTCGAGGCAGTTTCGTGTTTCATCAGTCAAAAGTCTCTTGATAACGGGCAGTGTCTGAATACTTCATATGTGGCGACGTGTCTATCCATGTACCTCGTTATATTAAACATATTGTCGATATCCAGCAAGTCAGTGCCGAAGAGCGTTCAAAGAGAAACGGCTTGGGAACTTTCATCAATCGCTTCGCTGAAGGGCTTTAAGTGGTGGCAGCAGTTACAAGGAGGACTCATGACAATCACCGCGATAGCCTCCATGTATCTCCTGGGCAATCTAGGAGTAGAAGGAAACGAGGACAGCATGGTGTACGTTGTAGGAGTGACGGGGATGGTCAGCATAGGTATAGCTGTTGACATCAGCATGGCCATGCTGATCCGAACCAGAAACAGGCAACAACGGAATTCAGTATCAATCGTGGAGTTGCCTCCCACGCAAAGATCAGCCCGCGGATTTTCAGCCAGCGACATTGAGGAAAACGCAATCGGACTAGCTCTCGTGTAAAACTAATAACATTTGGAAATTTAGTTAAAGAAATAAGACAAAATTGTATTCGCTCTTATTTAATTGTCCTGCGATGAAGGTGCTCCATCAAAAATGCACTCAGTCATTGCAACTTCTCCGGAGCAGAGGGAATTCTCTCCGCTTCCAAAGATGACGTTGCACCCTTCTTCGCTGTCAGAAAGGTGGCAGTCGAAAAACGCCTTGGTGTAGTCTGTCCAGCGATTGGGCGGAACAGTGTTTGGTTCAAAATGGGTTGCACCCTCTACGACGCGAAGCAACAAGTTAGAATCAAACGAAATATGGCCGGTGCAGTGAAAGAGTGCATTGAGAAAATAGCGGCGGACGCAGCAGCGGACATGGGATGTGAAGTAATCAGTATCCAGTATCCCATGCTCGCAAACGTAACTCACCTATGTTGGCATAAACCTTGGCCACTCCCTGCGTGGCGTCGTACTGAGGCTTCACCGAGGAGGGCGGCAACACCGTATCGTTGGATCCCGTGCCGTACAGGATGGGGATCTTTGAGGAGCCGGCCACGTACACAGGGTGTAGGGCGACGGCCGCCCCGATGTTGTAGGCGGTTACCGCATCTGCATTGTTGGCGCTAAGGTGCGTGGCTGCGCCTCCCATGCTGTGACCAAGCAGGCCAGTTTTCTTGCCGTAGTCGATAATATCGGCGAATTTGCTGGTTTTAATCCACTCCATACTTCTGATCTGGTCATCCGTTTCTTGCCAGCAAAAGTCACTGGGCGCAGATTTAAGAGCGATAATCACGTAGCCCCAAGAGGCGACACCTTCCAGCAAGGTTTTGTAGCTTGGATCGACCTTATCTCCACCAGCCTTGTAGCCGTGCGCAAAGGATATCAGAGGGGAAGGGTTGTCACTATTTGAGGGATAATACACCACTGCACCCTGGTCGCCCCCGCACACATAGCCTTCTACGTCGACGTCCTCCTTTGAGACCTCAAATGGTCCACGGTGTGTGTTAGCGCCACATGCCAAGGAGAAGAGACCAAAAGCCGACAGAAGAGAAAGTGAGAATTGCGAGCGAAGCATCCTGGCGACAAGACAGGGAGCTTGTCTCAGTCTGAAGATGAGGTGGGGGGGAATGTTAGAAAGGCTCCTTGGTTTGGACCAAATCCATTGATCAATTTTGGAACTTGGTCGTCTAACTGCTCTCATTGGTTTCTTTTGGAACTTAGGTCGTCTAGCTGCCCAGCTGCTCTCTACTACTGCTCTAAAAAGCATAAAAAAAATATATATATACGTTGCAACATCCTGATGACGACCCCCCGCCTTCCTTTCATTTAGCATCTTAAACCTCCAACGCCGGCCAAACACCGTACTCTTGTCTGTTTGATTTACCTTGCTGCCCTTTGTGCTTTCATAGATGCTGCCCAAGTTTGAGTGCCTGGATGCCTGGAAAGGTTTTGTATTCAAAAGAAGGACATCATGTACGCACGACATCAACATCTGTTGATCGATGCGAATGAAGCGAAGGCCTCTCCCATAACGGAATGTGGGGACGAGTCTATTACTGTAACAAAAATCCTCCGTGAAGTTCCGGGGAACATTAACAGCTGGAATAACCTTGTAGTCGCAGCCAACATGGCAAAGGAAGCAGAAATCGTCATAGTTAACAAAGAGAACTCAAAATCAAACAAACGAGTTGTTCACGAAGATGTTATATGGCACCGAAGTGATCAAGACGGCTGCTCATACAAGTCAAAGGAAGCAAAAAAGTTCAAACGACACAAACGAGAAGCTCATGATACTGTTCGATGGCACCACTGTGATCAAGATGGATGCGACTACAAAGCTAAGCAAGCAGGTAAACTCAAACAACATAAATCAGATGTTCATAATATTGACGTTCGATGGTACTACTGTGATCAAGACGGATGCGACTATAAAGCAAAACAAGCAGTCAACCTCAGACATCACAAACAGTACGTCCATGATGTTGACGTACGATGGTACCGATGCGACCAAGACGGCTGCAATTACAGGGCAAAGCACGCAGGCAACCTCAAACAACACAAAGCAAATGTTCATGATATTGACGTTCGATGGCTTTGCTGTGATCAAGACAGCTGCAACTACAAGGCAAAGTCAGCAAGCGACATCAAACAACACAAACGGCATGTTCATGATATTGACGTTCGATGGCACCGCTGCGATCAAGACGGGTGCGACTACAAGGCAAAGCAAGTAAGCAACCTCAAAGTCCACAAACAGAGGGTTCATGATATTGACGTTCAATGGCACCACTGTGATCAAGACGGCTGCGACTACAAGGCAAAGCAAGCAGTCCACCTCAAAAAACACAAAGCAAATGTTCATGATATTGACGTTCGATGGGTCCACTGCGATCAGTGCGATTACAAAGCAAAGTGGGGAAGCTCCATCAAACAACACAAACGGGCGGTTCATTCATACATACAAGGCAAAGAAATCAAGCAACCTCAAAGAACACAAACAGAACGTTCATGATATTGAAGTACGATGGCACCGCTGCGATCAAGACGGCTGCAACAATAAGACAAAGCATGGTGTACCTCCACCAGCACAAAGATTGCCCTGAGAATGAGGAAAAAGCTTTAGTGGAATACCTCTTTGAATATTATTAAATAACATTTGGAAACTAAAAAGAAACTAAGAAGATGACACACTCTTTTTTCTACTTATTAATCAAATACTGGCTCCACCTAAGCTCATCCTTCCCCTGCCTGAACTTCATCGCCCTCTTCGCCTTCATCCTCAGCACCCCACTAAGCTCCGTCGGAGGCGCGAGTACCCACATCTCCTGCCCCTTAAGGTTCCTCTTGCTCCACTCCCCCAACGCCTCCCACGTCCCTTCCAGGTCCGGATCGTCACCTCCAATACGCCCCTCAGGCCACGGAGGGTTACAGAGAGATATCGCTACCCCATCTCCTGCATCGAACGTAAATTCAGACACACCGTTACAGTGCGTGTTGAAATGCCTACCTCTCAGCCCTAAAACCTCACACGACTCCCTCACCATTTTAAGGTTACCGCCGACTTTATCGTTACCCACGAACGTGACTTTCCCCTGTTCCAAAAAAGCCATCCCTTCCTCCTCCCTTTTTTCGACCTCTTTCCTACACTCCTCTAAATCACCATATCCTAGTCTACTCCATACAGGTATTCCACCCTCCTCCAACCATATCCTATACGGGCTGCATCCCGTAACTAAATAAAAACTCTCAAACAACAAAGTACCACTCCCGCACATCGGGTCAACAATCTTCATCCCGTCCACCTCCCCTTTTCTAACCGCTTGTGCTAGCTTTGAAACGCCTGATTTGTAAGATAGGAGGGAGGCGGTTGTTGGACGTAACGCGCCCGCGTGGGTTATTGGACCACGGTAGGAACGGAGCATGTGGTTTGAAGTCTTGATTAAAGTAAGAGGAAAAAATATGATGATAAGTGAGAGGGTTATAGAAACGTTGTTTTTTTACAGTAATTCCGTCCATAATAATACTAACAACATTCTATCTTTTCTCACCTTACTAATCAAACTAACATAAACCTCCACCTCCCTCCCTTGAATCTTAACAAAAAACGGTACCTCCGGCTCCTTCTTCTCAACGTCAGGTCTAGAACCGTATGTGTCGAATAGAGATGATACGAGAGCGTCTTTTATTGTGCGGGAGGTTATTTGGGAGTTTGATAAAGGGGTGGAGGAGAGACCGAGGAGGGTGGAGGTTATTGAGAAGGTTTTGTAGGTGCCTTTTGTCTTTGCAAGAGGGGGGGAGGTTGGTTATTTTGTTTTGAAAGGGGTTATTATTTAGAGATATGAAAGCGTTATGTGTTGTCGTTTCGTTCGAGCTCTCACCTTCTTCTTCAAAATCTCATAATCGAAGCTAGAATATACTAAAGCATACAAACATTCAGGCGTTAATTCCTCCAGCGTCCCTTTCTGTAATAATTTCAAATACCTTGACGTTAAAGGATCAAACATCATCTCAGTGTAAAACGAGGGAGGGACGGAGGAGGGGAAGGTGAGGATGCAGCCTGATTGGTGGGGTGTTAGGGTGCAGGTTGAGGGGAGGAGAGGGGTTAGGTAAGATGAAATTTGGGTTGAGGTTGAGGGAGGGGTTTGGAGGAGGAAGGTTGGGGAAGCGGGGGGGGTTAGGGGGGTTGAGAGGGAGTGGAGGGGGGGGAGGAGGAGGAGGAGGAGACGGACAGTTTGTTGGAAGGAAGGCATTGTCTTTAGGATGCTGCTGAAGGGAAATGAAGGTTAGAAGTTTGAAGTTTGAAGTTAATAGGATGTGTAAAAGTCCTATGGCGACGATAGTATCCAGCGGCGCAGAAGGTTCAGTGAGCGTCCATCTACAAGAGGATCGTGTTCTTCGCCGATTCGTCTGCAGATTGACGAGGCTCTTCATTCGAGGACTTGCGGCGCTGGCAAACGCCTCACAAACTCGGCCACCGGAAGTGAGTCCTCAGCCTGCACTTCCTGCAGCACTGGGCCAGTCAGCGCTGGTAAGCAAATAGTAGACTCAGACACTGGGACTGAGTGGGACTGAGTCTTCAGCCTGTACGAGCTGCGGCACTTGGTAAATTTGTTGTGGCTCAGCATTCGACATCATGCGAACACTTGTGCCTGCAGGCAACGTTCCTCACTTCACTCTGCCTCCTGGACGTTCGTCTGTTGCCTGCTCGATGCTGCGGTGTTGGCCAATACAGTGGCGAGCGCCGTCGACGTTCGTCGTTCGGCCTGCATTGACTGTAGTGCTTGGCCAATTTGTTTTGGTTCCGCGCTCGAGAAAGCTGCTTACCTGAAGCAAGCTGAAGCGATGTCGGGGTGTGTGTGAACCTTGCCTTTTATGTTATTATATTTTATGTTATAAACGTCTTATTTAAAATGATGTTATGACTGTTACGGGTGTGTATGAATTTTTGAAAACGCGTTGCGCTCGATTTCTGTTTGATATAGACGCTTTTGAATGGTTTATTAACACAACCATCAATCCAGACTTTCAGCTCACTTCACCAGACACCTTTTAATAATCATTCATTCAGACTAAATAGTCAATTAAATAACGCCATGCTCTACCTCATCCTCTTCATAACATTCTTCACCTTAACTTCCTCCTTCAACACCGGCTATGTTAGTTCATTGCAATCGAAAAACTGTTTTATGAGGACACAAAGATCATCGACTTTACTCTATGCAGGTGAGTCCACATTTTTAGACTACCCTAACAGACGTTATTTAATACGACGAATAACGTAGCGTATAAGAAGCGAGTGAGAGACGTTCAAAATATATGGCGAGATGACGCGGCAAACTTAACTATATACGTATGAAGGAGCATAGCCTCTGCTTGCAGGACCATCAGACGACGACACCAGAATGGACCGACATGTTAATCTCTACAGTTCTCAAACTGTTAATGATGTAAACTGTTATCATATGTTGGGTAATGCACCGAAACAGCAATGAAATTGGCAATGAACTTGAAAAAACGTAGAAGCTTCTATTCTATACTACACTGATGAACGTTCATCATAGACACCCTTCACATAAATCTACAATAAACCTTCAAAATTCCTAACCCTTCCCACCTCTCCATCCTCTCCCCCTAAGCCGGCGACCGCGGTCTCTCAAAAAAGAAAACCTTAAACCGTCCTCTCCCCTCCGACCCTTTCACACTCTACATTCGTCCCACCGATTCTAAAGAACTCTCTTCACTTTTAAAAACTTTAAATCTTGATTATAAAGAAATTGAAATCGAAAATAATGCTCCGAAATGGTTGGAGGAATATTATGAGGGTGTAACACCGTGTTTGAGACATGGTAGTGAAGCGTATGTTGGGAAGAGTGCGGAACAGTATTTGGAGTTTTTTTTTAAGGATTGAGATTATTAAATTAAGGAGGTTTTTTTAATGTTAATACAATTTTTTATTTTTTTTTTAAGCATGGTAACCTGTAAGATCGAAGTCTTTAGGTGTAACAGGAGGAGAAGTGCATACGATAATCGAATTCACGAATGTGGGATTGGGGGTTGTTACAGTAAGCGCTCTTGACTTTCGAGAATGCAAAACATTGCAAGATCAATCGCTTCGTTACTCTAATGTTTTTTGTGAATGTCTAACTTATGCAAGGTGCATGCAGTACTTGTAGTTCCCTGGCGCCACACTGAACTTGCACCTCTTGCCATTTGCCAAGAAGCCCTGGCATCTCCTCTCTCCATCGCCGAATTCCCTCACCCCCATATCACTCCTTGATCTGTTGCAATCATAGCACGCAGAAACCAAGTTATTGGCATCGTTACCCCCACCTTGACTATAGGGCTGCAGGTGATCAGGCTCCCAGACTCCTCTCCCAGATGATCTATTCTGGAACACAATCTGTTTGTTACAGTAGAAGCACCGCCCACCACCGGCCTCAAAGACATCTACTCTGGTGGATTCCGAAATGTACCGAGACCCTGGACCGTGGTTCTGACACCAATACCCATCACTGACGCGGCGCTGACAGCGAGACAAGTCGGCGTTGATGCCCTTACACTGAGGCATTCTGTGAAGGGACGACACTTCACCGAAAGATAATGTTCTGCTTGGAAGGAAGCTAGTTATGGATTTGGGACTGGCGGAAGGGAGAGATGGAGTTAATATATAAGCGTAGTGTCAACGCCCCCCTGCCAAATCCCAATTCTCACAGGTTTTTGGCCAGAGACCCGGTACCAGCAGAACGTCCAAAATCCTAATAAATTTTTAAAGCTTCATAAAACATCACACGTTACGCCAAAATAACTTAAAACCATGAACACCTCAACAGCAACCTTGCTACTAATCGCTTTATGCCTCGCCGTAACTTCTTCGTTCACTGTGGTTCCTAGTAGTTCCGCTGTCTCAGCGCGTAGGTGAGCTGGTGGAAAACGTTTAGTGGGAGAGGAGGTTATGAGGATTGTGGAGGGTATTAGATGATTCAATTGTGAAGCGAGTTGAGGGAAGAGTTTGAATGTGAACGGGAAGGGTTATAGTTTAGAACGTCGAGCGTTTCGAAAGTGTTAAAGGGGACTGCGAAGTACTTTATACGAGGCCTCGTCTTTTCCTCGCTTTTTAAGAACAAATTGTTTTTATATTCTAACGTTGGAATATCTCTGCTTCTTTTCACATACAACACGAAACGTCTTTCGAACGGTGTTGGTGTGTATTTCAGGGTTACGACTGAACTATTTGAATACATTCCGAGCGGGATGTCGAAGGAGCAGTGGCGGAAAATGAAGGAGGTGAGAAAGGGTGTTTTAGAACATGGGGGTTGGTTTTAGCGACGTTCGACTTTGTGAGGCTTTTGGACGCTTTGAGACGAGGAATGACGATTGTTGAATGTTCGTCACAACAAACGATAAACAAAAAACCTAATACCCCTCCTTCTCCTTCCTCCAGGCTGAGAAGCAGAAGACAGCCGGCAAGAACCTCGGCAAAGTCGGCGTGACATCCTTCAAATCCCGCAGCTTTGCGGAGTGGCAGAAGGCTGGGGGGAAGAACCTCTTCCCCGTCGACCCTAAGAAGGTCAAGGATCCTAAGGACGTGAGTAACTACATCAACAACTTCATACAGTAAATCGTAACAAAAGCACGTTCCGTTCTAACCCCCCCTCTCCCTTCTCTACAGATTCCTTACATGCAACGTGGTGGAGCTCCTGACGACAGTGACCTTAAAAAACCGTCTTTGTTCAACAAATGGAAGAAGGAAGTCAAGGAGGAGAAGGAGGAACCGAAGAAGAACTGGTGGACTTTTTAAGACACGGATAACGTGCAGAAAGACACCGCACACGACGTCTGGAGTAAGAGAAGGGGGGGCGTTGAAAGAGGAAGAAAAGAGGGGGATAAGATACGAACACACATTTGAAATACAAAAGCATGTCAATCAGCGGTGTTTTTCATTATGTTTATTAATCCATCATGTAAATGTTAAATTCTTTTTCTTGCTCCTTTACAGGACTACTGAAAACGCATGCGTCGCTAACTTATACCCTCATTTCTATTTTCTATTCTTTCCTTTACGAGTCTCTTTGCCTTCAAACCCACGCCTAAAGCCAGAATCATATTAACGAAGAACGCAGAGAACGCTGAATAGAAGGGGCGAGAGTGTTGTTAATAACGGCGTATAATTTGGCGGCAGTGACGACAAGGAACGTATCGACCAAACAACGCTAATATAAAATCTCACCTCCAACTCTCGCCCCCCAAATCTCCGAATTAACGAAACCCGCAAACATAACACCAGCGAATATCGGCCCCATAAACTTCATAACGCTCCCCCCCAAATTACTTAACCCATTCATCGTCCCTAAAACCTCCCTCTCAACGCTGTCATTAAGTAGAAGACTTATGGTGCTGAAATGCATGCTTGCGAATACACGTGAGAATCCTATTGTTGTGCCTAAAAATATGAAACGGAACCATCCTAGTGAACCGGAGGAGACAGAGGGAGGGATGAAAAGGACGAAAGGGATTAAAAATGAGAGGGGGCCGTATATTAGTGTACCTAGTACCATTGTATTTTCTTAACGGTTTCGAATAAAACAGACAGTGTTAGAATATCGAAACTTATAATGTTCGACTCTTTTGTTCTCTTATATTATTTTAGTTTCTCTCACCTCTCCCTAACTTTTTCACTACGTATTTATACATTCTGTATTGTATGAGAACGTAAATAACCCCCGCAGCCGATATAAAAGTTCCTATTGATTTAATGTTTAGATGTAGTCCACCTGCGTTGTTCGCGAGTCCGAAGAGTGGTACGATCTCGTCGTTTGAGATTATTACGAAGGAGAACAGCCAGTAGATTAAGAGGAGGGAGCGAGTGGAACGGTTTGAGAGGAGGGATTTTATCGTTGGAGAGGAACGGGGGGGGGGGGGGGGGA
>BRXY01000623.1:0-13509 GCA_030267945.1 Triparma strigata | reverse complement strand
CCAGCTGCGTCTTCGTCAGCTTCATCTGCCTGATGGAGTCAGGGTCGAGCCGGAAGTGACCAGGGCCGCCCGCGGTCCTGTAGAACTCCATGCACGACTGGATGAGAGGCTGGAGGTTTTGAGTGGCGCTCGTCGCCTCCGCTTTCAGGACTCCGAAGAGACCGCCTAGCTGGGTCCTTTCCTCCTGCGTCTTCCTCGCTATGAACCGAAGGTCGCAAAAGCTCTCGTAGTTCTTGTAGAACTTCTCCTCGAAGTTGGCCGACACTTTGCCGGTCCAGCCCTTGATGTCCACCGTCGTTGCGCGGGCCCTGGCAGCCTGGGGGTAGGCTTCCAGAGGCGGGGGGGGAGGGAGTCCGGAGGGGGCCCCCGGGGAAGGGGAAGGAGGAGGAGGAGCGTTGGCGGCGGCGACCGGAGGCCTCGCGGACTTGCTGCTGCCTCTCTTCCGAAAGCTGGTCCTGACCATCTTCGTGAGCCCGCCCATCATGGTTCTGGGGGCTGCCTGGTGGAGAACGTTCAGGAACGGGATGATGCTGTCCGCGTGCTCGCTCTTCTTCCACTTCATGAAAAACTTCTTCCAGCGAATGAGCAGCGCCTCGTCGCTCCCCCTTTTGCAAAGCGCGTCCTTCACGATGCCGACCTCCTCCTCGGTCATGTCCTCTCCGTCGAAAAGCCAGAGCTCGATTGCCCCCACAAGGTCTTCGTTCCAAGGAAACGAAGTTGCTGACTTCTCAGCATTCACCTCGGTCATGAAGCTGGCCCACAGTTCCGTGGCCAGGCTGGTATTGCCCATAGTCTGCCTCTTCGCCGCCGGCGGAGCCGACGGGGACGGAGGCGGCGATCCAAGCTGCTGCTCCGAGAAGCTTTTGGAAAGCCTGGCGAACTGGCTTGCATCGCGCTGGGCTGTAGGCTTCAAAGGCGGAGGCGTCCGCGGAGGCGGCATGGTTCCCCGGGAGGAGATGTGACGGAGCTGCGGAGGGCGAAGGCGGGGGTCCTACGAACGAAATCTGGGGAGTGAAGCAGATTAGTGAGGGGTTGTGGAGCATCGGGGCGGCGGGCGGGCGGGCCAGAGGGAGGTTAAGAGCTCTTCTTGGGTCACTCGAGTCGTTTTCAGCCCGAAAAAATAGTCTTCTGCGAAATTTATGACAACATAATCTCAGGCAACGGCGACACGACGGCAAATATCCCACCTTTCCCGTCTAATTTGGAACAAATTGAAACATGTAAAATTTCCTGAACTGCCGTTTCAGGAGGAGGGGAAAGGGCCCCCGCCCCCCCCCTCCTCCCCCCCTCGTCGTCTGTGACGCCGTTGAAGGTCGACCCGGCCTCGTTTTAAGCCTCCCCCACCCCCCTCCCCCCGCCCCATCGGGCGCCGTTGCAGAAACGGCAGTGGCAGGCAAAGCACGCTCAGCCGCCCGGCCTTACCCTTCCTGCTCTAAAATGGCGCGTCCTGGGGAAGGCGCAGTTGGGGAAATGTCAGGGCAATATTGGTGCCCGAAAAGCCTCGTTTCTCCAATTTCTCTTGATTGAACCCCGTCGCGATGGCCTCCCTCGAACACGATACCGGTTGGGAGCAATGAGGTTCAGATCGATGTGCTATGATATGAAGACGACCAAGGATGACGCTGACGTGAGCAATTCCGGAGGAGGTAAGAGAGGTCATCTTGGCGAGCATGTCCGAGAGTTTGTCTGAAAACAGGGATCTTGCCTGTGTCCACTTCGCCCTCCACGGCGCAGTTGGTACTGATGGCAAGCAGACCCTCGCAATGCGCACCTCAAAGGAAAACAGCGACATGAGAAGGCCAGACGAGGTCGGCGATGTTATTGCTGTGAGCCAGGCGAACGTCAAGTCGATAGTCTTGAACGTTTGCCAAGGCGCCAAGAGCGCAAGGGACTTCATCGGGGGAGCCGGGTATGTCATCGGATGGAAGACGGACGTGGTGGATTCCGCGGCAGTGCAGTTCTCCGAACAGTACTATCGCAGCATCAAGGACGGCGACAGTGTGGAGGTTGCCTACTTTCACGCCATAACCAACATGCAGAAGATCTACGACTGGCAGTTCGACCTGGACCCCTCGAGCAAGGCCGACAGGAAGAAGCTCAGGGAAAAGAGAGACGAGATGAAGCGAACGACGCTTAAAATTGCCGGCGTGCCGGCGGTCTTTAGGAAGGGAGCAGACGGCGAAGAGAAGGTCGTCGAGGTTCTGGAGCCGACGCCAGAGGTTGAGGAGAAAGTTGAGCAGAAGCGTAGATCGACTTATGGTGACAAGCTAGACGTCATTATTGCCAAGATTGATTTTACGAGGGAGAACATTAAGGAAGAAGTTAAAGAACAGGGCGACAGAGTTGTGAGCTCAATTGAGAACTCCACATCCAAGATCCTCAAGAGCGTCTTTGAATGCAGCGAATTCGACGTGCCCACCACTTTCGTCATTCTGCCGTACAAGATCGAGGCAGGAGACGAGAAATCGGCGGGAGGCGGCCCCAAATTGGCCGGCAACAGCCTGGACAAAGCCGGGACGTGGATATCCAAGCTAACAGATGTCATCAACGTCGTCGACAACGACGTATCCAAGGTCAGAGCTTCCGCGGCGAGCAGGATCCAGGAAATGTTCAGCGCCTTCCAGAGCGAGGAAATGTACATGTACCTGGTCGACGAGGAAATGGGCGAGCTAGCTGTGGGCGCCGGGTACCCCATCGTGATCAAGGCGGCCTCTCCGAAAGCAAAGGAGTTCGTCCCGTTGATGAGTGTGGGCTTGAAGGCGCTCTGTGTGACGAACAAGGTCGCCGGTTTGGCCAAGTGCTTGGGATTGCCGGCTCCGACGCTAATGACCAAAGAGCTGCACGGCTTGGCCGACAACTTTATCACTAAGATCAACGAAAAGAGCAGTGTAGCCGGATTTGACTGTCTGCAAAGTGCGGTTGACGAAGGCTTCAGCGAAAGTCTTGAGGGGACAAAAGGAAACGACGCCGAGCAAAAGAGGCTGAGGGGCTCCAAGCTGAGGGAGTTCAAGAGGTTCTTGGAGGAGAACGATTCCAAAAAGGGTTCGACCGATCCAGAGTCAGGTTTTACAACCAAACAGGGACCACATACATGACAGACTTGTTTTGTAAGAAACAGAGGTATATCCCTGGACTTCCGACGCCGCCGCCCCCGTTGCCTTTTGCTGGAACGCCTTCAAACCTCTTCCACTAATTCGCTAGTTGATCTTCCTGAACATTTATCTTCTGCTATAAAGAATGAAGCGCTATATTCAGCTTTTTGGAGGTCTTGAGCGAGTTCAGAAAGAAGACGGAAGCATCGTCTGGACGTTGCCAACTAAGGTCGACGACGTAAATGAGGAAGTTGAGGAAGTTGAGGAGGAGGAGGTGAAGGTTCGATCGCTTCCGAAAAGAAAAGCGGAGGTAGAAGAAGAGGAGAAGACAGAACCAGAGGGACCCCAGAAAGGCTGGTTGTTCAAGCGAGCTCCAAAGGCTTCCGACGGCGACGCGTCCAAATCCTCCTTCAAGAGTTTCAAGAGACAGGCCGCCGGAATCTTCGGCGGCGTGCAGAAGCAGTGGCAGAAACGCTATTGCATCATCGAAGAAGGCTGGTTGATGTATTTCAAAGACGAGGGGATGAAGGAGTTGAAGGGGAGAATTGATTTGAACGAAGTCAATGAAGTCAAGACCGAGGGAGTAACGGAGGAAGGAGATGAAGTTCCAGAGAGTGGAGCAGCCTTCAGCTTTGAACAAGGAGGGCGGGAGTGGGTGTTTGCAGCGAGAAGCGAGGGGGAGATGAAAGAATGGGCGAGGAAAATCATTGGAAGCTAGTAGTGAAGGAAGAGAAAGCGAGGGAGGGGGTCATCTTGTTCGTTCATGATATGTTTGAGTAGTGGGTTGTGATGCGGGAGTGAGGAGACGGTTGAAACGAGAAAGAGAAACGAGGAAGAGTTCAATTATTTATACAATGTTAAATTAGAAGGTTCTAAGCTCTATTCCTATTATATTACACTTTATTGTAATAACAACGCACACGCACCACCCCTTATCTTTTCATTCAAGTTTTCTTATATTATTTCGTCGTTTAGTGGATTAGGTTCTTCTTTGTGCTATATTTTGCTCCCTCTTCCTCTTTCCTGAATCACCTCGCTGCTTGCCTTTTGTTGTTAACCTAATTGTATTTTCTATATCATTCGCTTCCGCCTACGTATAATCTTCATAATCTATTGTTGATCTAAATATTATCATCCAGGAGCCCTCTCTCATTTTGCTTATTCTATTCGAGTGCCATTATTATTATTATTATTATTATTATTATTATTATTATTTCATTCCAGGTCTCAGCCCTTGCTAGTCATCCTCTTACTTTTACTCATATATTCGTGATTTAGAACGATTTTTATTTAAATATTAAATAATTATATCGTATCGACCATCTCATAAAATCCCGTTATAAACTGTTAATACTACGTATCTCGTTCTTGGAGAGTGTTTTGGGGAAAACATGTTTTCCAGAGCTAATTTTATCACCTACCTAACGAGCAGGTGCACATATACCCATCACCCACCAAAACAATAACATTCAGCTGAATAAACACATACAGTACGTAAAGTAAGGTGAGAGTTAGGATATTATAACCGATACTTAGTATATATGCTTTTCTATTACTTGTCGTTATACATACTCTGGGCGTAGTTGGAGGGAGTGAAGAGACCTTATTCTCGGTGTCGATGCTCCTCTCCCCCGCCCATCGTGCTTAGAAGTTAGAGGAGGGCATTATTGACCGGGCGCAACAATTTGTATTTATTCAACCTAATACTCTTTGTTTTGACCATTATCTCCATTGATTTGAAATAATACCTTGGGTCGTTTAATGCATTTTGGGGGATATGAAAATCCTCCTCCTTCTGCCTTATCCCACTTTTTCTCTCTTTTCAGTCATCGTTTCCGACAAAAATCTAACGCCTTCTTTGCAATTTAACCAAGATGCCATCCCGCACCAATCGGGTTGCATCCCTTCCCGCACTTTTCCCTGAGAAGGGTGGAAACCTCAAGAGGAGAAAGCAGTCTGTCTTTGAGCTGCTAGGTGTTGCACATGAACCTGCTGTTCCTGCTCTGATACGAAAGACTATTTCCTTCAGAAATGACTACAGAGACCTGAGGACCTCCGAGGAACGAATTGGGAAAGCCCTCCAGCTCTTTTACGCTGAGGTCCACGAAGCTTACGTGGAAGACTCGAAAATGGAGTCAATGTTGGAGGAGACGAAAGCCTTCGTGGCGGCTCAAGTTCTAAGGGGGCTCACTCCTGCGGAAGCGGACGACCTAAAGTACGCTATCGTGAACAAACTGTCAACAGAACTAAAGGATATTGACCATTATAAGGTGATGAAAACCTTTGGAAAAGCTCTGTTGTCGTACTTTGACATCATTACCGACATCCTGATTTTGGTGGACTTAATCAAGAGGAATTCCAGAATGGCGGTCGTTCAAGGGATTTCCTTAGGAGGATCTTTCTTATTTCAGTCCATCATCAGTCTAGCCTGTGGACAACCCATCTTGATCGTTTTATCTGGTCTCCTGGGATTGAAACCGGCAATTGAATCCTGGAGGGATGCCACCAGAGCCAAACCCTTTCCGAACCAGAAATTGGCAAATGACTTTATGCTTATGGTGTCCAGGATGACGGAAGTTATTTCTGAGGCAATTCCTCAGTCCTTGGTCCAGACCCTTGTGGTTCTCAAATATCCAGACCAAAGGACCATCCTCCAGTTCGTTTCCCTCTTTGCCTCCTTCCTGACAACCGGTTTTGTCGTGGCTTCTTCAGACAGGGAATTCGACCAAAGCAAGTTTCGCAGGAAGAATGAACCCCTGCTCTTTGGCTATGTACCGAATACAAACTCTCACAAGCAGATGGTAGCCTTCGTTTCCTTCTTCAGTCTCTACAAGCTGGCCAAAGTCTCTTCCCTCGCCCTTTTGATAAGCGCTTCCTCTTTCCGGTACGCCGTGATTTTGTTGACTCTAGAGTTCTTCGGATTCCTGGGGTGGAGGATGGTCTACCGAAACTGGAGGCTCTACAAAAGAGGGCTCGATGGAAGAGGATTAAGCCTTTTCACTCATTTTTGCTGGTACATTTGTCTCCTCTCTGCCCCCTTTCCTTTGACCAGAATTCCAACGATTCTCACACCCAGAATCTACGCCGGGGGACTCTTCTACATGCTCTCGGTCAATTTTATAATCCTTGTCTTCTCCTACCAGGTCTTTGACGCTTCGGCCTTCCTCTCTCAAACCGAGGCGTGGACAGGGTTGTCTACCATTACCTTCCTCTGCCTGGTATCTGGGGGAATCGCCCTGTACTACGTTCCAGACTCGCACAAAGCCACCTTTTACAAGCCCAGGACTCTTAAGGAGCACGTTGCCACCTATTGGTGGAATGACTGCCGGTACTGTTCGGACCACAATCATAAAATAACTACAGACCAGCAGTACATCCGCGCCATGATTCCAACTTGGATTTCCAAACACTACACCCCTGATGACAAAATCGTCGCCTTCTACAAAGACCACTGGAAGGACTGGTGCGCCGACCCACCGGACTGGTTTGACGAAGAGTTCAAATCCCTGGTGCCGGAAGACTTGCTGGCGGTGGTGGGCGAAACCGGAGGCTCAAGAGAGGAGCAAAAGGAGGAGGCGTGAAAGGTGGGGAGAGAGGAGCGGAGGAGTAGCGGGAGAAAGGGGAGCGGGGGTGAGCGGAACGGAGTGTGGGTTGGTCGGAATTCAATTAAATATGGGCTGGGTGGAACGGAGCGGGGGTTGGTCGGAATTCAATTAAATATATGTCTTATTTGTCGTTAATTTGTCAAGCAAATGATTTATTTCTTCCCTCAATTTCGCACTTATCTCTCCAGGAAGGCTGGTTGATGTATTTCAAAGACGAGGGGATGAAGGAGTTGAAGGGGAGAATTGATTTGAACGAAGTCAATGAAGTCAAGACCGAGGGAGTAACGGAGGAGGGAGATGAAGTTCCGGAGAGTGGAGCAGCCTTCAGCTTTGAACAAGGAGGGAGGGAATGGGTGTTTGCAGCGAGTAGCGAGGGGGAGATGAAAGAATGGGCGAGGAAAATCGGCGGAAGCTAGTAGTGAAGGAAGAGAAAGTGAGGGAGGTGGTCATCTTGTTCGTTCATGATATGTTTGAGTAGTGGGTTGTGATGCGGGAGTGAGGAGACAGTTGAAATGGAAACAAAAACGAGGAAGAGTTTCAATTATATATACAATGTTAAATTAGAAGGTTCTACATTCTATTCCTATTATATTATTACACTTTAATTGTAATAACACACCTGGAAGGCCTACCGCTTGAGCATCTCTTTCAACCCTTTAACTCAATACCATCACCATTCCTTTTGAAGTAATTTGCCGATACTATGCAGTTCATGACACCATTATTAAAAATTCACTCTTTAAATCAACGTTCTCTGCTTCGTTCACCTACCCTCTCCTTATCATCAAGGGTATAGGTATCATCATCTTGACTTTCAAAGAAAATGTAAATACACACAATACACACAATACACACAATACACTGAACGATCTTTTTAATTTCAACTTATCTACGACACTATCTTTTATATTAGTGTTTTAGAATAACGGTGTTTCCCGCTTTTAGTAGTAATGTTTTCACAGTTTTAAATTCAACGAATGGTTTTTAAGATTTCCCAGAGTTTACAAGATCTTTAACAAAAAACCATTGTTTAACGCTCTATTTTTACCATGAAGTTTCATATATTCGCAAATAACTACACAAGAACTCCAGGAGTACAATCTTTCTTATTTCTTGTTGTCGCTACTTTAATTATAGATCTACAGTTTGCGTTTCAGGGTCTGCTTTGGACTTCTCAACGAGCTGTCACTATAATTATGATGCTATTATCGAAACCAAATCAGAAAATTTAAGCTTGTCTCCGCCAGAAACTTGGTCAAATGTCATTTACGATGAGGTTGGACGTGAGGTTTCTCATAAAATTCAAAGTATTTTACCATCTTTGTCCGAAACTGTTTCCAAACTTCACCACCTTCCCCTTCCAAGCAACATAACAGCTGCAACGTTTGGATTCGTCCTTAGTAAGTTAACAAGATTCTTCTATAAAACGACAGTTTCTATCATCCCGCCGGCGTTTCTCGTTTTAGAGGCTCTCGCTCAGATGGGTTACATTGGCAATGAGAAGGAAGGCGTTGTTCAATGGTTTCGGGAGATGGAATCTTCCTCGGTCATTGGGGAGTGTTTAGAGGAGTACAATCTTCCTTCTGCAGACGAAGCTAGGCCATTCGTGAAGCTAGTGGTCGACTTTTTCTTCGGGAGGGCTCTTGTGTTCGTACTTGGTTTCTCGGCTGCTTTCCTTCTCTGACAGGAGAAACCTGACTCATAGCGATCGAATATCACTCGGAAAAGAAGTTTCCGCCTGAAGAGTATAAAAATGAAGATAGAACTTTTTCTTATTAAATTCATCTATACATATGCTGCCTTCCTACACATCTATTTTTGTCCTGCATCATTCATCATGACCTCATCACTGCACAAGTATTCAATACGACTTACTTTACTTCCCCCCTTTTGTTATGCACTCATGCACGCGCTTCAAACCTTCCACCGAAAGAGAAGGCCTCGTAAGACCTTCAATAAGTATATCATGCACGGTCTTTAATTCGCTGAGACTGATGTTGCACGTGTTACTGCTGTTCGCTCCTTCACTCATTACCTCCATATCGCTACCCTCTCCTTCACCTTCGTCTTCTTCATCATATTCTTCATCACCATCCCGGGAACTCGAAAGAAACAAATGATCTATCATGATTGAAACGACTACACAGCAACAACCCGTCGTACACACGTGAATGCAAATCGTCAACAAGTAGAATGTTGAGGTTGAGGAGGAGAGCTTCCAAGGAAGAAGGAACCTCTCCACGTACCAGAGCAACAACAATGAAGCTAGAGGGGCCTTGAACGACTGAAATCGCTTCAAACCGGGAACTAAACCAGACCGTACTATGCATGTACCTACAGCGATCTTAGTAAGGAACGTCATTACTGAATATAGCGCTTCATTCTCAATAGCAGAAGATAAATGTTCAGGAAGATCAACTTGCGAATTAGTGGAAGAGGTTTGAAGTCGTTCCAGCAAAAGGGCAAGCTGAATCTTGATTTGATCATTACTGGTGACAATTTTTTCCAACTCTCCCGTGACGTAGTCGGCCTTGATGTCATCGTTTTCTGAGCTTTCAATAAGATTTCCTCTTCCTTCTTCATCCAAATAGGTTGATTTCGTCAAAAGGAAAACCACGAGGGTGGAAAAGAGGGTAGATGTTATCATCGTTAAGGTGCACATGAAAATAATTTGCTTGGCGGAGACTTGAAACACACTCGTTGACTCTTCTTCCTTTCTAGATGTCGTCTTGTCGTCAACTAGAATTTCCTTTCGTGTGTTGGTTAAGCGACTTTCCGACGCACGAGCATAATCGCCGTCTTCCAGTAAATTATCAGTAGCTTCTCCAGACTTCATGCCTGTTTCTTCCCAATCAATCAAGAAACTGAACAGGAGGCCTTTCGCATTCTTTCCCCAAAGGAGTTGTAGAAGATCATGAAAGTTTTCTCTCCTGGCCTCCTTAACGTTTTCGCCGCTACGGAGCCAAGCTTTCGATGGAAAAGAATAATGATCGTTGTGATCGTTCATCAGTCCAAGAGAGGTGGCCTGCTCGTGTAATGACCTAAAGTCAGAATATCGCTTTTCCGTGTGCCATGTTTGCCCCTGTCTATCCTTCACAGCTAGCCTGTAAACAGTCTTAATGACTACGGCTCCGTTTGAGCCTAGAAATGGCTTATCGTGGAAGCTTTCAACACTAAACGTGCCGCCGTCGAGGATAGAAGAGTCTCCCAAGGACCTCTTTTTGTTGGGATTCTCACCCGTTGGAGGAGCAGTTGGAGCGGAATTCATTTATAATGGTATTCAAGCGAATATTTATGATGAAAAGTAAGGACCCTTGTTTGTTTGATACGTCACGAAACTGGAACGCAAACAAGTAGTTGTGATGTTAGTTGATTTTAAGGTTAATGGCTTTAGAGCTTTCTGAGCTCCCAAGCATGATCCGGATCACGCTTGGGAACCTCTTTCCAGCATTTTGGCGACTCCTCCAGGCACAAAAGTACCAGACTTTGCTAGAAGCTTTGTTATTTTCGTAGTAGGGAGTCTCTTACGATGGAGGATGGGAACTTTGTGTTATCTCGATAGCTGAGTTACGCTTCGCGTTGAGAGAAAGTAAATGGGGAATAACAACTTGTTGTTTCGCGGAATTGACACATATCAAAGTCAACGCTCATCATCGTAGAATAATTTTCATACGTTCTATTCAGTCACTATCCATTGTGTACTACATAGTAGAGTTCGTTATGGACACGGGATCTAAAGTTTTTTTGGCGGAATCTAAGAGTAAGACCTACGGAAGATACGCCTTCCTCGCTTACTCACCTCTACAAGGACATCGCGTTGGCGGAAGGGATGGTGGTGGACATGGTGAGAGACGAGATCACATCGATAGCTTTGCTGGCGCACATGGACCCGGAGGGAGTCACGGTTGTGGGGGCCGGGAGCGCAGAGGCCGAGGCGGCGAGGGGGGAGGCCAATTATGTGCAGCTTGTCGGAGAGGGCGGTACGGAGATCTACATCCCCAAGGCCGGACTGGTAGACGCGGAGAAGGAGAAGGCGAGGATGACGAAGCAGGCAGAAAAGCTGAGCAAGAGATTGAACGGCAAGATATTTGCCGATAAGGCCCCAGCCGAGGTCGAGGCCAGGCAGGAGTTGAGCGATTTGGAGGCCAAGGCGGAGAAGGTGCGAGAAGCGCAGATGGCTTTGTAATGATAATTAGTGGGATTTATATAATTAAATCTTCTCCTCCTTCCTCTTCAAAACAAACATGACTAGTGATTTTTTCATTCTTTTGAGGCTTTTTCGAGGCTGCAAGTGGAAAGAGATGTGAAAGTTTACAGGGAAAATTTTCACTTTGACAAAGAAGTTCTTCGAGCTATTTTAGAGCAAGTTATTTTATTATGAATTCACCTAAGAATGTGAGGGGAGCGGAAGGAAATGACGATGATATTTTCGTTGTGAAAGAGGAGAATTCCAACCCGAAGCATGAGGGGAAGCTCGGGGGAGACCACCAACCTTCCATTGGGAAGGTTTCAACAAGTTCGACGCCCGGAAATATTTCCTCCCAGAAGACCTCCTCCTCTAAACCCTCTCAAAACTATGTGATCATGCAGTGGAATCAGAAGGATCTGACCCTGCTGAAAAATACCGCCGATGGGTACAAAGCTTCAAGAGATCGGGCGGTTAATGTTGCCCGCACCATCAGAGATCACAAGAGCGGGAAGGGACCCGCGGTCTGCGTCTTCGAAGAGGTCCGCACGGGCGGCGGCGGCGAACGGGCGGTCGAATTTATCGTCGAATTGCTTAACTACCCCACAACCTTAACCCATTTGCTCAACATCCCCAACTCCGAAAATTGGGAACAAATTCTAGAAAAAGAAAAAAAGGAGAAGAAGACCTCCACCAAAGAGGAGAAGACATGGGACTACCGCCTCTCTGGCTTAGTTAACCCGCTGGGGCGCCGCCGGGAGCTCTACGCCATCATCTGGTGTAAGGAAATTATGGGCAACATCGAAGACGACCAGACAAATGGGCATCGCCTCATGACCAAAGGCTTCCATCAGCTGAACCCCTCCCGCAACGCTGCCTTCGCCGAGCGCGACAACTCAGTTGAGTCCACCCAGAACACCAATGATACTAGGAGGCTGGCCGAGGCACCGTCTCTCTTCATTGGAAGAGCCGAGATCGACCTCACCGACGTGCACACTATGTGGCAGGGTCTTCACGATCTAGCTGGCAACGTGAGCCTATACTTTGACCGTGCGCCAGTGCTCTTCTCGTTCTCGAAAGTTCCTGGTATCGATTTCACTATACACATCATAGTGTGTCACAGTGCCACCGGTGGCGAGTCCAAGTCACCGCACCAAAACATGATCGAAACGGCTTGCCTCCAGAGCATATGCACGCAGGCCACCAAGAAAGACGACGAGGGTTTTGTCGTGCTGCTGGGCGATTTTAATACCGCCGAGGACCACAATCAAACCGAGTTCATGTGGGACGAAGAACTGCCGTTTCAGTACATGTGGGACAAAGACGTGTCGTTTCCGGAGGATGTATCGAAACTATTCGAAAGTACCAGGAAGGAATTCCTCAGCTGCTATTATCGCGGAGTGCCCAGTGCACTGCCAACCAACGTCTATCCGTTCCTCGCAGGCGAGAACGCCACACCCAAGCACAACGATGACATCTGGCTGCCAAAAAAATCTGACAAGATGAAAGAGCTGACATACGTGGGCACACTCGACGGTTCGGGCAACAAACACAAGGGTGTGGTGATTACCATTCCGGATTGGGTGCTCCACTTATGGGACTTGAAGACCCGTGCCTACTTTGATGAGATCGGCAACGCGAAGTTGAGTAGGGCCAGCAAGCACACTCTCAACCGCTTGCTCTCAATGACGTGGAGTGACCATCGTCCCATTTCAGTCGACCTTTCACCTGTCTCTTATGCAAATGAACCTTCGTTTTCACCAGCCAAAAAATTACGTGTAGAATTTGAGGCGGAGGAGCTGGGACAAGAGGTCCTGGACGAAATCAAGTGGGCTGAAATGTATCTAGACATGATGAAGCTCCAGGTCGGAGATGACGCAAGCATTCAAGATGATGAACAGCTCGACATGGATGGGGAGCAGGGGCAGCAGATGGCTTTGTAATGATAATTAGTGGGGTTTATAAAATTAAATCTTCTCCTCCTTCCTCTTCAAAGGATGCACGTTCCGGTCCTAAGCGAAAAAGGATGCCCGCTACTAAGTACAATCAGCCCAAGTCCCCTTTTTAGGGGTTTTGACCCCTTTTTGGGGGACTTGAAAAACCCCTTTTTGAGCCAAAACCCCTTTTTAGGGGACTTGAAATAGCACACTGAAATCGTATTTCCCGCGATCAAAATTACTCCTTTATTCGACGAAGTTTGTACCAGACATCATGCGGGTGCATAATTACATCGTGGTACGTCTATGGCGGCGTTCATCACTCATAATTCCCCTTGACATCTGCCAGGATACAGAGTCATCTGTCCAATCCTTAAACTCTTCAGTACAGCCCCTCACGTTACATCCTATACTTCATATTCGGGTTAGGGTCGGTTAAGGGTTATTCGGCCAGCGAATATATATTTGAAATTACTGTTAAACGTTCGTAAAGTGAACATTTTTGCCCTCTCCTGAGCGGTGTCGGTGCAGCCGTCATTTTTTGTGTGTAATCGCCGAATTTCGCCCCTCACGTTACTTCAAGATTCTTCATATTCGGGTTAAGGTCGGCTTAAGGGTTAGAGTTAGGGTTAGGGTTAGGGTTAGGGTTAGGGTTAGGGTTAGGGTTAGGGTTAGGGTTAGGGTTAGGG
>BRXY01000621.1:0-18127 GCA_030267945.1 Triparma strigata | reverse complement strand
GGGGGGGGGGGGGGATTTGGCAGATTTAGGGTTTGTGTGTTCTATTTAATATCAAGGCAAAAGGATTTCAACACAAAATTAGCAATTTTCATTTCATTTCGTTGGCATGGTGATGACGTGATCAGAGGTGAGGACCACACAACCAAATCTTTATGTCTACGGGAGGGTCTTCCTTGCAAGTGACGGACACTTCAATTTTCTTGAAGAGCTGTACGTCGAGATTCTGCCAAGTAAGCTGTTTCTCGACGCGGTGCTGGTGTGGTGGGGAGCGAAGTGTTAGAATTGAGCGGGGCCGATGGTGGTATAATAAACTTTCTTACCTCCTCTGTAGGGGATATCTTGATGGTCTTCTTTCCATCCTCTCCCTTTTCCACGAACTTGTGATGGAAGCGTTTCTTCATATCGTCCAAGTATACCCTGCCCTCTGCGCCAATCTCGGGAATGAGCACGGTGAAACTCTTCTCTCCCATGCCAATGACTACTCCCATCGTCGACTGGATCGGATTGTGCTTGAGAAAGATGGACAGGAAAACGCGATCAGAGCGCTCCTGGGCCTTCTTCGCCGCCTGCTTCATCTCGTTACACCTCTCCGCCACGGCCACCTCAGATGTCTTGGGGTAGGTGGAGTTGTAGGCGTCCATATCGTCGTCCAGGGCGGCCTGGAGCACCCGATGGACGATACAGTCTGCGTAGCGGCGGATTGGCGACGTGAAATGAGTGTAGTAAGGGATGTTTAGAGCGAAGTGGATGTAGTCGTCTTGGTCAAACTCGCTGGCAATGAAGTACTCCGCCGGTTGAAAGGGTTGAGACAGCAACGCAGTGATGGCCTGGAGTTTGAGAACGTCGTCAGGGGAGTTGGTCGCCGAGGCCCTCTTCGTGAATTCGTTGAGAGTCTCCTGTAGGGACTGGCTGGTGCTGCGACGAGCAAAGAGGGTTTGTGTTGTGTTGGAGGCGTTAAAAAAGGCGGCGGAGTTGGCGGCACCACGTTCAAGGTCAGATTCTCACCTGATGTCGAGGTAAACGCCGCAGGCCTCGGCCATTTCCTTGGCCTCCGTGAGGCCCTTCTGCGAGGGTTGCTCGTGCCTGCGTAACAGTCCGGCGCCTTTCCCTTTCATGATGAGCTTCTCGGCGACCAAGTAATTAGCCAAGAGCATGAACTCCTCCACGACCCTGTTACTGTCGTAAATGGGGTAGGCTTCGGCCTTCTCGGGAATCTTCTCTCCGTCGTTTTTGTTCATCTTGAACGCCAACTTCACCTTGTTCAGGGTGACGGCGCCGTGTTCGAACCTCATGGCGCGACGACCCATCGCTATCCTGTGCATGAGCCTGACCTTCTCAGCGATGGTCTCGCGGGAGACGCCGTCGACGGGCTGTCGGGGAAGGTCCCAAAATTCGTCGTCCTCCTTCTGGTTCCCGTTGCCGCACTTTCCGGAGATAATGTTCTGCGCGGTCCGGTAGTCCAGGCGGCACTTGCTCCTAATGACGCCCCTGCCGTACCAAACCTTCCTCTTTCCCTTGGCGTCCGTCTTGAGGCCGCCATTGTAGTCCATCTCAAATTGACAGGAAAACGACAGGCGAGTCACGCCCTCGTTCAGAGAGCAGGCAATTTCACAGAGGTCCCGAGGGAGCATGGGGATCACGCGGTCGACCATGTATACGGTGGTGCATCGGTTTCTGCGACGAGTCGAGCGAGAGCGAAGAGCGAAGAGCGAAGTGACGAGTTAGAACAAAGTGTGCGGGTGCGGTGTTATGGACTCGATATCTAGACTGAAGTCGCACCTAGCCTCCTCGTCGACGTTGCTCCCTGGCTTGACGAAGTTGGTCACGTCAGCGATGTGGACACTGACGAGGACTCCGGTCTTGTCCGGAAGCTCCTCAATGCACAGGGCGTCGTCCAAGTCGCGGGCAGTGGTGGGGTCAATCGTGAAGACACAGTCGGAGCGGAAGTCCCGGCGGTTGACCATGTCTTCTTCCGTGGGCTCCCAACCTCCTGCGTTTCTACCGGCCTCGACGGAGTTCAAAACATCAGCTTCGACAGACTTTTCGAAGGTCTCGTCCCAGTCGATCCCCTCACCCCTCAACGCAGCGATGGTCTCCGCCTCAATATCTATGCAATTTCCAATCACGGAGACGTCGGAAAGCTTGGGGAAGTAGTCACGCGTTCCCCACGTTCCAGGCGTGTAAGTGCCGGAGGCCAGAACGTCGGTCTGGGTGATGGACGCCGGGACGACGAAGCTGGTCAGCTTGTTGCTGATGGGGTTGAGCAGCACTCCACCTCTGCCGTTGGGGTTGGACTTTAGCACGCCGACTATCGTCTTGGGCTTCTCCGCGGGGAAAGCGTAAATCACTCGTCCCGTCAGTTGGGAGAGATTCTGCGAGGTGGGGGGCAGTGAGTAGAGAGAAGTAGAGGGGCGCAGCGACGATGATACAACAAATGCGTAGAAATGCGTATAGATTGATGTCAACTGTTAAGGTTATTAGCGCCCAACTCACCTTCTTCTCTTGCTTGGAGAGGGGCTTCATCGGGAGAGGGACGTTGGTCTCGTGCTGAGGGGACCAGAGCGTCTGCTGCTTTTCTTGAGAGTTCCACGTTTGGCGTTTGGGAGCCTCAGCAGCGTTTATGGTGGATGCCTCCATCTCCATCGCCAGGTTCTCCACGGCCAAGTCAGCACCATCTTCGTCGTCGGAAGGGTCATTGGTGTCCACATCGTCAACGACCACGTAGCAATACTCGCCGTCCACCACCCTATTCCTAGCCTTCAAGTCCGAAATGAACACGTCACGCTTTAACGTCGTCGCATCCTCCTTATACTTGCATTGGAACAAGTTAGGGGGGGGCTTGGAGGGCGAAACGTAGCCGGATTTTCGAGAGGTCGTGAGACCGCGAAATTTACCGTACACGATGGTCTTGCCAGGGTTGGCCGTAGAGTACGCTGCAGGGTCAACGTAAGTCTCATACACCGATCTATTGTTGTTGTGGGGTGTGTGTGGGGAGTTGTTGTTGTTGTTGTTGCGGCCTTTTCCCGTGCCATTGCTGCCCCTACGTTTGCCGTTAGTCTGAGGGGTGTCCAGCTTAGAGCCTTTGGCAGTAGAGGAAGGGGTGCGGTTCCGCTGTCTGGTCCTGGACTTCTTCGCGGACGTGGGAGGGGTCGAAAAACTTGACATGGTGTGGGACCGGCTCAGATTTTAGTTGGAAAAGGGAAGGGTGCTAGAAATCGGGGTGTTAGATATAGTGCGTTATATGGCGGGGTGGGTGGGTCAAGGGCAGAGTGGCAATGCGACGCGAGAGGGGCAATTTTTTGGTAATAGAAGATGATTCTTGATTGCCGCCTCGACCAATCTTGGAAGTTAAATTAAGAGCCCGTGGTCGCTACTTCGCAACAACTACAAGAACAGAAACTTACTTCTATTCTTATGGTATGGTGTGTCAGTGTAATATCGTATTTGGTTGATTGTATCAAATTTTATTGATGATTTTAAGGTGTCTATTTCCCAGTGATTTCATTTCATCAATTACCAGAGAAATTTATCTTAAGACTGAGGTGTTATGGTGGTCAATTTTGTTCATATTATTCACCTTAAGATCTCTCAATGAATTTTTACAATAATAAACCTCTCAAATAAAGTTCATCTTAGCCGATTTTCAAAATATATTTTCATGATTGAAAGTATTATAGACCTACTAAGTTCCATATTTGAAATACTGACAATATTAGATTAACTATGAGAACACTTTTGGGCCAAAATAGAACTTAATTTGATCATTTTTTGAGACCAACCCCAAATCCGTTTTTTGTACCTTTGAATGTCAAATTATTTGTTTCAGAGGTCTTAAAGTGAATAATATGACCAAAATTCAACAAAAAAATGTTGGAGAAGCTTAAACTTTGAAATCGCTCGAAAATCACGTTGTAGCATAGCCTTGCGAATTTCCTTAACGCTATACACTACTTATATCACCAACAAGGGAAAATTTCAAATATAGACCCAACGAAGGCTCATTTATTGAAAACCAGAACATCCAAAATTTCCTGCTCGCCTGAGATCTTCCAGCCCTCCCCTCTGAATTGTCCCAATAACGGACGTCACGATGTCTCAGACTGCACCCACACTACCTACACTCGAAGAAAGATTGAGCATCCTCTCCGAGAAGTTTGAGGCGCTGGTGCGCGTTACTGACAAGCTGACAAGGACCTTGGAGCAGGTCAAGACCGAAGCAGCCGAAACGAAGAAATTGCAGGGAGAGAAGATTGAGCTACTGGAGGGGGAAGTAAAAGTATTGAAAGAGGTAAACTCCTCGTCAAGCTCAGCAACTCAAGGAGGGTCATCTGAGCCTGCACAGACGGGGAAGTTGGTGAGGTTGTGGAGGGGTGTGTTTGTGTTTGGGGCGCTGGTGCCTCACGCGTTTGCTTTGGCTTCGCTTCAATTCGGGGATGTGAGGTTTCTAGCTGCGTCTAAGATGTTTGAGCTGTTTGGCTTCGTATCCTCAATGGCGGCTGCTGGAGGAAATCCAAGGAACTTCGGGAACTGGAAGGAGAAGCTATTTATTGGCCTCTGTTCGTTGTTGCCAGCAGCTTACCTTTCTATTCGAGCGTATTGCGTGGGTTCAGTGCGTATCTTACTATTTGCAGGTCTTCGGGCGTCAATAGCCCTGCCCTCATATTTAGGTATGGTGAAACTCTACTCGAAGCTCTCTGATCGCAAGCTCGGAGCAGCCGTCACGGGGCTATTCAAGTCCCTACCTGGCGTACTTGTTCCAATGCTCTACATGAGCGCTGAGTCACTCCGCTGCATCATGGAGTCTAGTTCCGATGACAAAATTGACGAGAAGGGGAATATTGAGCGTTGTGGAAATCCGTCACAGCCTACCATTTGGGTATCAGTTTTCTTAACCAATAGTTGGTTTTTGACCTACATCATCCCTCCCCTGCTGACCAGAGTTAAATTTCTGACTTGGGGCGACGTGATGCAGCTCGACATGGGCAGGATGGAAGGGTTGCAATTTGCCCTCTTTTCTACTTTATCAATTGAGGCGCTTGTCTTGTACGCTCTCACTAACGAGGAAGGTGAAGAACTAAGCGATTTCATACAAGGATTAATTAACATCTTCATATTAAACTGGACCCTCTTCGGCCTCATTGTAGTCTACGAGTACATCATAAAACCCGCCATCTACCGATCCTCCCCAGCAAATGCCCGCACCTCCATTGTGAACGTAAACCCGGAAAACAGCTTCAGCTTCAGCGACACCAGCTCCACCATCAACGCCCTCTAAATAATCATACACAAAACAAAACTACTTTAGAGAAAGAAACATAGTAATCTAATTATATAACGCACACCCTCAAAACCAACCCTAGCAAGCAACCCTAATCGTCCTTCCTTAGCTCTGCCTCGGCGTACATCAGGCTCAGGATGATGCCGATGGGCACGCACGACAGCAGGAAATTCAGATACCCGAAGTGAAAGTGCACAGTCGCCCAGCACATGAACACGAACGACAGCGCTGCGAGGAGTGCATTTCTGCGTTAGATGCGCTGATACGTGTGCATGCCCCATACGCCCCACATCTCTTCCACTCCACCCTCTCTCTCCTCCCTCGTCAAACCCGTCCCCACACCAAACTTACCCAGCAACAAGCTCTTCCCCTCGGTCCTCGTTCTCCGCGGAAGAACATTCAAGTCGATCAACGCCCTATCGAAGGCATCGCAGAGCCTGCCCAACCAGCTCTGTGACAACAATTGTGACATGAATGTCACTTAATGTGGTTCCAGGAGGATTTCTAAAATAAATCTGTCCCACCCCCGACTTCACCCTAGCTACCGCTTGCTATAAGCGATCTACAATATTGTCATCTCAGATCCTGCGCCAAGGGACGCCTGCTATCCCTCCAAACCCAACGAAACACCCCTCTCTCGCGTTAATTGATCTCTTTTTTAGCTCAACAACTTCCTCACGGGATCTCCTCCCTCTTCAAAAGTCCTACTTCCCCTTAAAGGGCTTGGATAACGTCCTGAAGCACGGAATTCGTTCGCTCAAATATGCCAAAACAATGTCAACAATTGGCGAAGTACAGCGTGGAGAAGACCCTGGGCGCAGGAAGGTGAGAGCAACGAACACAATCCCCCCTCCCTGGCCTCCTCCTCACTCACTCCACTGCCTTCCTTCCCCTCCCCTAACACCTCGCAGCTTCGGGAAAGCTCTCCTCGTGAAAGTGAAGGGCACGAACAAGTTCTTCGTGATGAAGGAAATCCAAATAGGCCACCTGTCCAAGAAGGAGAAGGAGGCGTCCGTGGCGGAGGCCACAGTGTTGGCTAGGTGAGGCCTTCCTCCACAAACACACACACACACAACAAAAACTAACCCCCCCCTGCCCCCCATAACTCCTCTCACAGCATGCACCACAGCAACATCTGCAGCTACGTCGAATCCTTCCTCAACCACCCTCGCAACTCCATCCTCTACATTGTGATGGACTTTGCCGACGGGGGCGACCTCTCCGGTGCGATATCTCGCCGCAAGAAGCGCCGAAGCCCCTTCACCGAGAGCGAGGTCATGAACATGTTCGTCCAGATGTGTCTCGCATTGAAGCACGTGCACTCGAAGAAGATTCTGCACAGGGACCTCAAGTCTCAGAATATATTCTTGACGAAGAAGGTGCGACAAAAGAAAGTAATTTGATTTGCACCACAACGCCACGCGATTCTAACTTGTCGCTCCGCTCCTCGGACCCCCCCCCTCCCCCCCCCCCACACACACAGGGAGTGGTCAAACTGGGGGACTTTGGAATCGCCAAGGTGCTCGACAACACTGGGGATGTGGCCAGGACTCAAATCGGCACGCCGTACTACCTGAGCCCGGAGATCTGCGAGGACAGACCCTACGGGAAGAAGAGCGACGTTTGGAGCCTGGGCTGCGTCCTATACGAGGTCGCGGCGCTTGACTTGCCGTTTCAGGCCAAGGTGAGAGAGTCGCTGAAATTGCGTCGATTCCGTGCATTTGAGGCCACCGTCACTGCCACTTCACTCTAACTCGTCGCTTCGCTCCTCGGTTTTGTTTCGCTCGTTGCAGAACCTGCCCGCCCTCGCGCACAGGATCATGACGAAGCAGCCCAAGCCGCTGCCCTCGCACCACCAGTACTCCACCAATCTGAAGCTGCTGTCGACGAGCCTGCTGAACAAGAAGCCGGAGTTGAGGCCTAGCGTCGTGGCAATTCTTCGAAGCGATTACTTGCAGAGGCACATTAGCAGTTTGTTGAGTCACACGATCAAGGCCGGCACTGGAGGCATGGAAAACGACGCCACCGAGGACAATAGAGGCGCCCCGCCCCCCATGGTCAGGGCGAAAGCAAACGGAGGAAGGTACGCACGCATCCCTCACACACACACACACACACACACAAAGCACCACGGTTCTAACTCGCCGCTAGCAGCCCTGCCCCAAGAAAGGCAAAACCGACGAGTCAAAATCAACCGCAGCTTCCTCCTCCGTCCGCGGCGTTTGAAGCGCCGCCGAGCGGCTTCAGCCCCAAGAAGATGCCCAAGAAGATGCAGCACCAGGCGCAGCAGTACAGGAGGCGGCAGGAGTCAATGGAGAGCAACGGCGAGGTGGACAGTGACGACAGGGGCGCCAGGGCGAGGGAGGCGGAAAGGAACGACGTCAACGAAAGGGCGAGGCGGAAGCAGGAAGCTATAGCCAGGGACAGGGCCGAGGAACGCATCAAGAAGGAGAAAATACGCCAAGAGAAGCAGGAAGAGTTCAGGTCGCAGGCGGCGAGGCAGCAGCAGGCGATGGAGAGGAGGGTCGAAGAGGAAATGGCGCTGCAGAGAGAGAGGGACGCCAGGGCCAAGGAGAGGGAGAGAGAGGCCATGAGAAAGGTCAGAGAGGAGCAGGCCGCCAGGAGGAGAATGAAGGAGGCGGAGGCGAAGGACAACGGCGACGACGGCCCCAGGAAGCGAGGGCAAAGCCTGGCAGATTGGGTCGGTGTCGGAGGCGCCAGCGCAGGCCTCGCAGGTATGGCGGAGGCGAAGCAAGACGACGTCTACGAGGGTCGCGATGGCTGGATGCACAGGGGGCAGGAGCAGCTCGAGCAAGAAATCCTAGAGGCCAAGAGAGAGTACGAGGAGAAGCAAAAGATGCTTCTCCTGAAGCATCAAAGCCAGCAGCAGCAACGGCAGCAGCAGCAGCAGCAGGTGAGAAATTGGCGAATGTATTGTCAATGCCCCGCAACTAGTTAAATTCTAACTCGTCGCTTCGCACTTCGCAGCAGCAGCAGGGCGGGGGGGCGTGGCAGGCGAAGAGGGCGGCGGCAGTTGAAGCGATGAAGAGAGAACAGCAGCTGCAGAACCAACAGTACATGCAGCGGCAACAACAACAGCAACCCCTGGTCGACCCGAACCAGGTCGGCTTTCAAGACCCATCGCAAGAGTGGGAATGGCGCAGGGCTCAGGCCGCAAAGAATAGGCAGCGATGGCAGAATGAAGGGAGGGGAGGAGGTGAGAAGCTGCGAGGAGCTTGGCTTCTGTCTATCTCGCCGTCGCTTCGCTAGCAGCTGCAACTAACTCGTCGCTTCGCTCATCACAGGAGGCGGAGTTGGGGCTGGACCTAATAGAATGCGAGACGAGATGGCAGAGATGGACGCCAAGATGGAAAGGGAAAGGGAGAGGATGGAACAGCAACGCGCCGCCGAAATGGCGAGTGACCAGGCGCGCCAGGTTTACTTTCAAAATCGACAAGCCGCTGCGGCCGCCAAGGCCCGCTACGACCAGGAGGAGCGCGGCTTGGACAATCAGAGCAGGATCAGGACAGGAAGCACTGCGGCCGAGGTCAGGAGAAGCGCAGAGCTGCAGAGAGAGATGGAGGAGGCGAAGAAGAAGCAGCAGTACGAGGACGCTTACAAGCAGATTGCCGCGGAGAAGGCCGCGCTTGCGGAGAAACTGAGGCAGAGAAAGTTTGCGGAGGCCAACGCCAAGGAGGAGGCCGAGGCGATGCAGAAGGAGCGGCAGGAGCGGGAGCTAGGAGAGGAGGAGAGGAGGAGGGAGGAAGAAAAGAGGGAGGAGGACAGGAGGGAGGGGGAGAGAAGGGCAGAAGATTTGAGGTTAGAGGAATTACGGCTAGAGGTTAGATGGCTAGAGCAGCGACGGGGCATCGTGCAGGAGGAGGGCAAGGAACCCGAGGCCGAGATAGAGGAAGAGAGCCAGGCGAATAGGCAGGGCGAGGGTGAAGAGACCATGAGCTCTACCATAGCCACCCAGATCAGCCAGTACCAAGAGCGAGCCGGAGGTGCGGCCGAGGGCGACGTCGCCTACAGGCACGAGGAAAACGCCGACGATGTGAACGAGCTCGCCATGGCGCTGGCTGGTGCCATGGACGACGATGCCGACGACGATGACGACGATGACGACGACGACGATATGATGGTCGAGGCGCAGGGAACAGGAGCCCTCATGAAGAGTATACACACGAACATTGAGGTTGACGACGACGACGATGATTATATCGTGATGGCACCTTATCGTGGTAGTGACGGCGGCGACGAAATTCACGAGGGAATTTCCCAGGAGCAGGAAGTCGAGCAAATGGAGGAGCTTGTAAGGTCCCTGAAACAGGCAAGGCTGAGCCGCGAGAACAGCAAGGTTGACGACGACGACGAAGAGGAGGAGGAAGAGGAAGTGCTGGTCGGCGGAGGAAAAGGCCTCATGATGCCCAAGGGAACGTACGAAGATGACGTTGAAGAACCACCCCCGTACTCACCGCCCCGAGGGAAGAAGGCGGCAGCGCCTTTCTCCTCCCCTGTCAGTTCGCCGCCCCCGCCCGGAGTGGCCCTCGAGATCGACATGTCGCCCTCCATCTCGAAGGACAAGCAGGCCTTGATGGAGAAGAAAAGGGAGGCAATGCGCAAGAAGCAGGAGGACAGGGCCAAGGCGAGGGACGACGCGAAGAAGAAAGCCAAGCAAGAGGCGGAGCAGAAAGAGAGGGACGAGATCATCGCGAACATGAGGAAGCTTGGGAAGAAGAAGGAAGAGGAGGAGGTGCGCGAGCCGCCAACGCGGGCGTCCAGGGTCGCACACACCTCGCCTAGATTGCCCCCGAGGAGCTCCAAGAAGGGATGGGCCACCGGAGCGAATGACAAGGCGGTCGTCTTACAGACGCTGAGGAGCAAAGCCGAAATGGGCGACAGCGTGCGTGCTTCTCCGCAACCCGTTCCCAAGGCCGTTCAGAGGAGGCTTTCCAAGAAGAGCGAGGGCGAAGAGGGAATCAACACTTTGGTGGGGAGACTGGAGAAGATGAAACAGGGCTTCGCGGCAAATCCACCGATTAGTATGGACTCGCCAAAGTTCCGATTGAGGAGGGAGAGCGCTGACGACAGAGGAGGAGGAGGAGGAAAAGAGAGGAGAGGCAGTGATAATGGTGGTGGTGGCCGTGCGGACAACGTAAATAATCCAAAAAATCCTTTCGCGGCTTTGCTTTAGCTTTGCAAAATTTCTACTACTACTACTTAGAAAACCTTTTCTGAACCCCGATAACTTTTACCTTAGATGCCCATCCAAGTCTGCATAGCGGCGATCACTTCGGGATCGCGGTGGGCGCGGGTGTAGTCGGTCTCGTCGTAACCAACGCTCTCGTCGACCCAAGCGGGAGCCAACGACACACCGGTGCAGGTGTCGCACTCGGTCTCGCAGAGACTGCAGTCAGATTTGCCGTCGGGGATTCCTTGGACTCCGTCGACGAAATAGAAGGAGCTGAGGATGAGACGGATGGGATAGTCGGCATCCTCATCCTCGATTCCGTTGGGACTCTCAAAGAGTTTCTTCTCGAACTCCCTGTGGTCGTCGGCGGACTGGCAGTCCTTGATGAGCACGCAGCCCTGGTCGCCCATATCGCGAGAGGTGCTGCCGGGGTTCTGCTGGTCGGCGTCATCGTTCTGGATGGCGTTCCTACTCTTGCTGATGGTGCAGGCGCCGGCGTCCGGCTCCTTAGGGTAGCCCGAGTTCCAGATCTTAATCTTCTCCACGTCGGCAGCGCTGAACCCAGCGGCGACCAAACCATCCTCGAGGTAGCTTCCGTAGTTGTAGCCGCTGTCTGGATCGCACATGAGAAGGTCCTTCTCCCCTCCGAGCAGAATCTCAAGCTGTGACGAGCGAAGCGAGGAGCAGCGAGTGTTAATATTGGCGTTGATAGAACAGAAGCTAGCAGCTCCTCGCAGCTTCTCACCCAGGTTATCCAGTCCTCGGGCATCTCGCCACCCAAGTTGGCCTTGAGCTTACTGAAAATCTGCACCAGGTCGTCGGGCTGAATGTGCTTTGCTGCGTCCATGCGGAAGCCGCTGAAGCCGAGGGAGATGAGATCCGTCATGTAGGCCGCAATTCTCTCCTGGACGTTGTCGCGCTCAGTGTTGAGGTCGGTCAAGCCTGTGAGCCATCCGGCGTTCAGGTCGAGGGGATCGGTCCAGCTGTTCAAGGCGCGCTCGCAGTGGAAGTCCAGAGGTCCGTATCCGGCGGCTGGGAACTCCTGAAGGGGGGGAAGCCCGGTCTCCTCGCCCTCAGTGTAGGTGTAGTCCTGCGTGTACATGGGAGATCCGGCGGTGCTCTGCTTGGCGCCGAAAGTCTGGCAGTTGGCGTCCGGGTTGCGGTGGTAAGGGTTCGCGTCATTTCCGCCCCCAGTCATGTGGTTCACAACGGCGTCGGCGTAGACCCTAACTCCGAGGGAGCGGCAGGTGTTGATCATGGAACGAAGCTCATCGCGGGTGCCCATGCGGCCCTCGAGCTTGTAGCTGACGGGCTGATACATGAAGTACCAAGGATTCATGACGTTCTGGAAGGGCTCGGTGCTCATGATCTGCTCCTGTGGAGGAAAGACCTTGACGCCCATGTAGCCAGCGTTGGCGAGGAACTTGCACTCCTTCTCCACGTCCTTGTGAGGCCAGCCGAAGAGCTCGACAATGGCTCCCTTCTGACCAGAGCGGTAGTCGCCCTTGGGGTAAGTCAACTCGATATCGGCGGCGTTCCAGACAAAGTCAAGGGGTTCAAGGTCAATGGTGGTCTTGTCGGAGCCGGTGATAGTCAGGGAGACGGGCCCCTTGGCGTTGGAGGGAGTGAAGGTTGCGGTGGCCTCGGTTTGCGAGACGCCATCGAAGGAGTAAGAGAGAGTCGTGTTGGCCTTGTGCATGGCGTTCACGGTAACGGTGGCGGACTGCATTCCCTTGTCGTAGGTGATCTGTGTAACGGGGGGTTTGCGTTTATTTGGGTGTTTTGTTAGGCACATCAACAGGAGCAGTAGAGATACACACTAGTGGGGGAACTTACCTTGGCATAACCCGTCAAGTGCGAGTAGTCCTGGAAGCTCTCCTGCCAATCGTCGCTGCCACGAACAGGTGTGAACCAGCGGTTGGCATCGAACTTCTCATCAGTAGTGACGGTGTCCCCGGCGCATTGGTTTTGTTGGTAGCTGCAGGTGCGAATAAGTGAGATCGGTGTGAGTCCTGGTTTTTAACTAATACGCCGGGTTCGGAGGGGGAAAGTTCCGGGGTCTTACATTTGACACGAGGGAAGATCAGCGAGAGATCCCGTGATGAGCGAAAACGCGGCTAAAGCTTGGAATTTCATGGTTTGAATTTCACAGTTATCATGCTCGCTCTTGATTGGTCTTGATAGAGCTGGAGGCGTGCTGGTCTCACTGGAGATCCTGGCAAACTTTTTGTCTTTGGTGAGGTTGTGGGGGCGTTAGTTGAGTGTGGGGCGATAGGTCGTTTGATTTGTTGCCCCATAGGACCAGACGGTCGTAACATGAAACGCACGCTAGATCGTCTGAGAGACTTATATCTTTTCTCCGGGGATTTACTACTACTGTTCACCCCTCTCCAATCGAATTGGCTCACCCCACTCTCAAATCGCAGATTGTCATCATGAAGTTTCTGGTCGCTGTTGCTCTCTCTCTCTTTTCTGCCGTCTTTGCCGACGACCAGAGCTACCACCGCCTTTCCGATCCCTCCACCCACCTTAAAGTTACCTCATGCCGCAACATCCCCACTGACCTCTTCGGCGACGAGCCTGGCACGTGCGAGAGTGTTGGTTACACGGAGGCCTGTGTTTTCTGCAGGGGCGCCATGACGTTCATGGTTGAGGACACCTCGACGTGCCGTCAGGAATCTACTGAGTGCTATTTCAGGACCGAGGACGAGGAGTGCCTTGGGACGTCGCAGTGCCCGTACGGAAAGGAGAGGGAGGGGGAGAGGGAGAGGGCGCACAAGGGACTGAGGGGTCAGGTCAACTGCGAGAGGTTGGGACCTGGATCGGCAACAATGTGCGTAGAGCTTCCCTACTGCGAGTGGGACGACAGCAACTACCCGCCCAAATGCCACCACATTTGACTCTCAGATGAATATGCATAACAACTTTGACTTAGATTTTAATTATTCAAAGAGGAACGTTATCAACAATACACAACTTGCAACTAGCAAGACGCCAGTGACGAGGACCTGCAGGTGGAATTTATTTATCTTATGCGCCATGACGCTCCCCAGGATTACCCCCGGAGTTGCGCCGATCGCCAGGGCGATGCCCAGGGCGGCGTCGATTTTCCCCACTAGAGAGAAGCTGATGCTCGAAGCCACAGCAATTGGCAGCTGCACGCATTGTGCTGCCCCAAGCGCGTTCAGAATGGGGTAGTTCATCGTCAGCGCCAGAGGCAGGAAAACGACAGGCCCCGACGTCCCAGTTAGGGGAGAAATGAACCCCGTCGTTATTCCCAAAAACCACATCTTGTACTTTGTGATGTCTTCGAGGGAGCTCTCCGCCCTCGCCCTCCCCCCGCTGCCGCGCTGCTCCCCAACTTCATTGCCGTTCAATTCCCCCTCCAGATTATTATTATTTAAATGCGTACCGCCCTCTACTGAAAGGGGCTCCGAAATTCCTAGAATATCAATGTCCTCGTTTCCCACCGATGCGAGAGGTATCGGGGAGTCAAGAGGGGAGCTGTTGTTTGCGTTAGTTAGTTTTGAGCAGAGTACAGTATAGTAGTATTAGGGTCAAGTGCGCACCTGTTATTGCTCCTAAAGTGAGCGTCGAAACTAACTCGCTCGCAATCCTCCTCATCGCTCCTCGGCACCGCATCGTGCCCCTTGTGGTCCCTCGCAGCATGCATGAGCGTCCTCAGCGAAAACACCGAGCTGCACATCATCAACCCATAAAGCACAAGCTTCAGCAAGCTCTCGCTAAACAAGTTCAGGCAAGCCGCGGCCATGAAGGCCGCAGGAGTAGCGCTGAAGAGGATCTGGTGGCACTCCTTCCAATTTATACTGCTGTGCCTGGAGTAGCCGAACATCCCGCCTATGCTCACGAACATGTAGCTGAACATGCACGCCATGATCGCGTCGTGCGGCGCCACCTCCCTGCCGTTGATCGGTATATTGATCAAGAGAGGGACAAGGATGACACCGCCCACCCCAATGAGGCCAATCAGGAACCCGGACATCAGCCCGATTGAGCAGGCGAAGCCGAGGAAGGGTAGGTCTTGCGGCATGGTGTGTTCGTTGTTCTCTTGTTTTGGGGTAAGGTAGTCGGGGTGCTGGCTCTCACACACAAACAATGTTGCTGCTGTTGTTCAGCAGCTGAACCTGAATTTGAGGTCTTGTACGACGAGCAAGAATGGCTGGTCTCGAAAGGAAACCGTCACGATAAGGGCGCCGACAGGGTGGATGGATGGGAGGGGTATCGTGGGGTGTTGGGACAAGGTATTATTGGTGCGCCCCCCGTGTTAGTCTGGAAGTTTGGATGGAGCAAAAAAATGCTCTGGTAAAAAGTCCACTGGAACTGCTTTGAGGATGAGAGGGAAAGTGTTTTACCATCAAATCAACAATCAAACGCATTTCAACCTAAAGCAATCTTCGAAGCAAGCATTGACGCTGATTTTATAATGGAGGTCTCCATCGAGAACACGGCCGACTTCGAGCAGAAGCTGGAAAATGTCCTCGACTCGGGCAACAGCCCGAAGGTGAGCACGGGCCCAGTTGGTTGCCAATTCCAGCTGATACAAGGGGCCTAAGCGTCGTTAGGGGAATCAACAGCCCTGCTTTTGCTCCGATCTGGGACGGCGATGTGGACCGACCTGCCTTGCCGGCCTGTAATGCCCCCTAAAACTTCATTCTCACAAGTTAAACGTCCCGTCCCCTCCCGCAGAGAAAAGGCCCCCCAAAGACGGACTCCGACTCGGACGACGGCCTCAGTGCCGAGCTGGGGGCCGTGGACAATCTGGAATTCCTCCCGCAAAAGTTGGAGGAGGATTCGAGGAACGCCAGCAGGAGCAGTTTGGGAAATGTCATTTATGACCAGCGGGCTGAGGCTGACGGCAGGGCAAGGTGAGGAGAGCGGAGAGCGGAGATTGAGCATTGTGCGCGCTGTGTTGTCATTTGCTGGAGGACGACTCTCTAACAGTCAATTCGCCGCCGCCTTCCTGCAGCCCCGACGACGATATTCCGGACGACAGCGAGATCCTTGACGAGAGCAGCAGCTACTCAGATGAGGGGAGCGAGAGCAGCATCGTCAAGAGGTTCGAGACCATGCACATGCAGCTGACGGAGGTGCTGAGGAACGACCTGAAGCTGGACGAGAGCGACAGAATTCCGGAGGAGGAGTGGAGGAGGACGTCGCCGCTCATTTTCGCAGGGGACGAGGACCCGACGGGCTCGAGCATCACCGCCAGCGAGGCGGACGGGAACTTCATCGGCGGGTGGAACGACATTGAGCGGCTCGACACCAGCGCCGGAGGGGAGTCAATCACAATCAGGCTCAAGATCAAGAACGACGAGTCCTTCGATTTGACGGACGAGAATGACGACAGCATCGAGCTGGACCCCAAGGCTTACGAAGGCCTCAAGGACCTGCTGAGGAGGGCGGAGCAGTCGCACAAGCTGTCGAGGGAGGTCATAGCGAAGCAGTCGTCGCCGAGCCCCGTCAGCGAGTGCGGGAGCTTCAAGAGCCAGACCACCCTTGAGACCACGCCCGTGTCGAAACCCAGGCCCAAGCCCAAGAAGCTGTACGAGGACGATATTTCGAACATTAAGAGCGCTCACGCCCAGGAGCTGCTAAATTTCCTACGGAGCTCGTCTGGAGTCCCCCCCGCCCTGTCGGCGGTCTCGTCCTCGAACTCGTCCGTGTCGGGATCGCCCAGCCGAGAGCTGCGCCTCGAGGTGATCAAGGCCGGGGCTGGCGCTTCCAACTCCTTTCCCTTGTCGCCCCCCCCCTCCAGCCCCTCGAGGAGCACTGTGACGGCAATCGAGGAGGAGAAAGACGAGATTGCGGAAAGAGAGATCAACCCAGTGGTCATCGTCGAGAGCAAGCGGGCGAGGAGGGAGAGGATGAGGAAGGCCAAACAGACCAAGAAGGAGGTAACCATTCGCCTCCCGGAAGAGGAGCAGGAGAAGGAGAAGGAGAAGGAGAAGGAGAAGCAGAAGCAGAAAATGAAAGCGAGCCCGCCGAAGGTGCTCGTGACGGATGGCAACAATGGAAAGAAGTACGAGAACCCTTATTCGGTTCTCCAGCGAGAGGAGGGCGGGAGCGCCTTCATGCCCGTCAGAGGTTCGCCCAAGGAGAAGGCACGCACCGTGAGGGCCAGCCCGATCGGAGTTTCCTCGAGCTCGAAGAAGAAGAAGGCCAAGGGCAGAAGGGGAAGCAAGGTGGTCGATGAAGATTTGGAGCTCTTGAACTCCCTTAGGACGACAACTTTCTGGCGGCGCAACAGGTCCTCAATGATGGCCGCCCTTGCCATGTTCTTCGTTGCGGTAGGCCTATACTTTGGAGGATATCACGATGTCCAAGTCGAGGACAGCTCCGCCCTCTACACCAGCAGCAGCAGCAGCAGCAGCAGTAGCGGCGGCGGCGGTGTCGGCGGCGTCGGCAAGAGAGGTAATGCGAACAGGGCTTTGAACGTCGACGTCACCTCGCCCGTTGCGGGAGGGGTCCTGAAGTCCAGCGTTGCGCCACTGGCCTGGCGAATGACGGGGGCCGCCATCGTTCCTGGAGAAGAGGTCCAGATCAGCATCATTATGGACAACATCGAGCTCCAGTCCAACAAGGTGACTCTGCCCAGCGATGCGGTGGAGAACTTCGTCGACGGCAGCATTGACATTCAGCTGGACACCTCCGTGTTGCTGAGGGGGACGCACAACATAACCGTTAAGTGCAACTCAGCCGAGAACGAGGCCGTGGGCACCAGCATTTTTCTCTACATGCCCGACACAGACAAGAAGGCGGCCGGAGAGGTCGACGGACACAAGGCAGGGGGGGGCAAAGCAAAGGAGGCGAAGGAGGTCACCGAGGTGGTTCGCAATCAAGTGAAGTTGGAACTCACCCAGCCGACTCCGGGGGCCGTCATCAACGGCGACACAATGGTCCTCAAATTCAAGACGCTAGGCTTCGACATGGGCGTCCACAGCAGCCTCGTCAAGGTTGTGCTGATCCTGGACGGCGGCCAGGAGTACACTCTGGAACAGAACGTCCAGACAATTTCCGGGCTCAGCAACGGCCCCCACAAGCTCCAGCTCTTCGTCATTCTGAAGGAAACGATGGAGGTGCTCTACGCAGACGAGACGCAGTGGAACCATGTGCAGATAGAAAATTCGGCCACAAGCGGAGCGGGAGGCGGCGGAGAGGAGGTCCTTGTCGACGGGGAGGGCCTAAAGAGCATCAACAACTCCAGGCTCATCGAACTCGCCGACGCCAGTGGCATCTCCACCTCAGTCCGGCTCAAGATTCTCAACGAGCTCGAGAAACGGTTCGAGAAGTTTCAGCGCCTTTACTATGAGTGAGAATGATGACAAATTACGAAAAGAAAAACGAATGCGCTGGTGTTTTGCTAAACTATATTTTATGGGATTGTTTTATTTTTTATTTGTTGGAGACACCTTTTTGGGAAGGATGAGAAGAGAAGAGAGTTGAGTTGTGATTTTTCTTGAACACAAGCAATCTTTCATCGCTACTTGTAATTCGTGTTGACTTTCGTCCACGATTTCGAACACGTTTATCATCGTTGACGCGCTTTGCTCTGTTAGGGTTAGGGTTATGGTTATGGTTATGGTTATGGTTAGGGTTAGGGTTAGGGTTAGGGTTAGGGTTAGGGTTAGGGTTAGGGT
>BRXY01000593.1:0-122124 GCA_030267945.1 Triparma strigata | reverse complement strand
TTCAGCCTCGAGGACCAGGACAAGATTCTCAAGGCTGGCAGGAGCAACAACGAGCTTGAATGCAGTAAGCTGGTCGACGCCCTGCCAGAATGCACCATCAACGAGATTCACGTGGCCTGCGATCTGGTCTTCCAACGAATGAAGGAGAACCTCACTGCCGACGGAACATACCCGGATAAGCTGTTCAAGAGGGCTAATAGGTGAATCTGGCGTGGCAAAGCGGGTTGGGGTTGTGGAGGGCCAAGAGAGAAACAGGAAATAGGGAGTATCATATCAAGCTTGTTGTGACTTTGGAGGGAGACCAAGGGTTTAAACAGTAACTTATATTTATAAATCTAATTTATTTATTACTTATGGAGCTCAACTACATCTTTAAGTTAAAATCATCTTAAGGAGTTTTGTCGTTTCACGGAGTATTGTAGCAATAATAGAAATATCGCACTGAGTCCTTCCTGTATTCGTAAATTACAATCGCTTGCACACTGCGGTAATTCAAGGTTTGCGCGAAGGAGAATGTTCGAACCTTCTTGTTTGAGCATCGTCGGTCATTTTCACGTACATATCTAAAACCTTTTCATTCACTGATTCCTTATTGGCCCAGTGAGACTTGTGAAAAAGCACTTCCATGGGGTTGAATGAGGTTCCGAAGTATGAGCCTGATCTTGAAGGGTGCTTTTGGTCGTTGCAGCTCCACTGGGATTTTTCCGTCCAGTCCACGCCCTGGTATGCTTTCAGTAAACAGTCGATTTTAACGCCGTTAGAAAGAAGAACAGTTGTCAAATTGTATTCACCGTCAAGGATTGCCGATACTTTGGTTTTATGTTGCTGAAAACTAGTGCCCTTACTGCGGGCAATTCCCAGTGCATGCGAGCTTAAAGAAAATGCGAAACCTTCAACTTTTGGCCCCAGTCCGCCTTTATCCTCTTTTGGTAGGCACACGATGGATGTTCCTACCAGACCGACGCCTCCCCTCAAGCGCTCAACAAAAGCAATTACCCAGTGCCAATCGTGAGGCATGTAAGAAGGTGCGATGGGCCCCGTGACACCGTCGTTTAGGAACACGAACGCATCGTAATTTTGCGTCTTCATTTGTTTGTCGAGATTTTCAAGCATTGCCGTATGAGCCCCAAAATCAAAGCCTTCATTCAATCGATTCAGAACTTGAAAATGGGGCGTCTCGCCCCTGCTATTTGGAAACGTAAAAGATCCTGGAGATCTGCATTGGGGCTTGGTGCATCCTCCGTTCACAGTCAAACCATAGTCCACAGTCAGTGTTGGATCGTTTGGCACACTTGCTCCATGCCTCAAAAAGAAATCAAGGTTGTTCAAAGAATCTTTCCTCGAGCCCCCCTCCGAGTATGCATAGCTTACAAAAACCTGTATTCGCCCTTTCGAATTTGGTTGGTAAGGTGCTAATTTATCAAATGCAAAATGATTTATTTGACCATGACGGCCAACAGTCTGATAGGAGTGAGTTTGACTCTTATTAAGTAGCGAATACATATATCCTATCATGCATAATACCACCGAAAGGGTAAAACACAACGAAGTCAATAATATTCTGCGCATCACGAGAAAATAGAAATCCTGTATAGAAAAATTCCAGGATACCAGGATGGGTGCATGGGAGCTATTATAACCTTAAGCGATGCTGGGGATGAACTTGGCGTCCTCGCTTTGCGGTCACAATGATAATCGCCTGCTGTGCTTGGCTTGCAGGAATCGGAAAATTTGATGGTCATATGTCACTCGTACATATGAATCGGAGCACGACCTGCGAAGTGAGACGGAGTTATCGCAATTCACCCATTTTTATTCGAAAACATCTCTGACCTGAGATGACGTATTTAATTTTGCTCGCCTTCACATCTAGCAGTTTCGAATTCACTTTTGTCTAACTGTAGCGATAAAGTTAATTTTGAATCAAACTTCTAATTTTTTAACCCAATGAGCAGACATCGCACCCATCACGCCCATGACAAAAGCTCCAATCCAAAGAGAACTAAAAACCCCGTTCTTCTTTCCAGTAAGTTCACCCCTGCGAATTCTCCTCTTATCAAGAAGGATCGCGCCTCTGTCTGTCGCCTTGTGCATTTCAACGAGCCTGGACCCGAGCATTTGTGCGATACTCATTGTTGTGATCATGGGATTAGCACCGGAGGCGGTAGGAAACACACTCGCGTCGATAACATGGAGATTGTCGCACTCCCAGAGCTCACCGTCTTCATCAACAGCACCAGCATTTGGGTTCTGACCCATTCGACAACTGCCCATCTGATGAGCGCAGAAGAGCCCTAGCGAGTTGACACCGACCCCATTTTCATCGATTGCCTTCCGAAAGGCCTCGACGTTTGCTAGATTTGCAGCACTCCCCTCCGCATCAGCTGAGGAGGGAGCATCGTAGCAGGGTTGGTCTACGTGGCACGTCCAAATTTTGTCGATCGTGTCGCAAACCCTCAAGATGTCAAAAGCACGCTTCAAGCCCCCCTTGATATTTTTCTCGTCTCTTGCATCCGGTACGTAGTCGACAACTGGATCGAAGCCATTATTTTTTCCAGTGACTGTACCGCCGCCTATATCTCTTTGAAGAACAATTACCGCGACCATTTTACTCGAAGACTCCAGAGCTTCCTTGAACTGTGGTCCGTTCTTCCACGGAAGCGCGGCAGCCATGACTCCGGTGTGGACCGAAGGGCACTCTAACTTGGGACCGTAGCCATCACCGTCGACACCGTTCTGAAATTCTGTGCACACGGTCGTCATAGGAGCTCCTTCGTAGCCGAAGATATCCTCCTTGCAGGTAGCCATGACAGCAGACACAGGATGCAGGCGAAGGTTACTCCCAATATTCTTGTTCCTGAATCCGGAGCGTTGGAGGAAGAGGGGCGTGTGCAGACTTCCCGCTGAGCAGATAACTTTGCACCTGACGTTCAGCGTTTTCCACTTTGATGGCGAATCTCTGTCGGAATTGGCGCACACCACAACTCCGGTGGCCTTCCCGCTTTTGGTTACTACCTTGACGGCAAGACCTTCGAAGAATTTACCACCGTTGTCGCTGTACTCCCGAAGCCAGGTGACCCCCCCCCCCTGCTTATTCCCCTGCCTGGGCCCAAAGCAAGTCCACCCCGCGCTCTTGAGACTCGTGTCTTTGATGTTTTGAGGTGCAACCCTCCACTCGAACTTGTTCTTGTCACAGCCCTCAATTAGTTTCTTGTTCATGCCGTTGTGGACAATGCCCTTATCCGTGACGCCCATGTATGTTTTTACTTGGGCCATTGCAGAATTGAACTCCTCGTCGTCAGGGTGAAAATGACTTAACCCCATGTCGTTCCATTCCTCTCTAACATATTTGGGCGTGTCTAAACAGCAGCCCCAGTTGACGGTGGAGCCTGCGGATAGCGAAGCAAATAACATAAGCGAGGGAAAATACTTCTTCAGCTCCTCACTACGCCCTTCGATTCACCTCACCTCCTCCCAAGGCAGATCCAGCTAGGATCATCAAACTACCGTCGCTAGTGGTCAGGAGAGACCCCTTCTCGTAGAACTTTGACATTCCCTCGGACTCGCACTGGCTCACGTCCTTCAGGTCCGAGGGCAGCGGGGTTCCCTTCTCAATAATCAGACACTTGCCCACCTGCGAGCGCCGAGTGCATCGAGTCGAACGAAGGTCAGATTTTGCGGTTCAGAACGGCGCTAAGATGATGGCATCGGCGTTGAGACACAGCCACGAAAAGCGCAGCTACGTCAAGTACCGTATTCTCACCTTGCAAAGCTGCCTCGCCACGACCGAGCCTCCGCAGCCGCTACCGATTATGATGTAGTCGAACTCATCATCGCTGCTCACGTTGACGTACGACTTTCCTATGAAGTCGTAACCAGCAGTGACATTACTCGCTTCTACAGGAGGGCCAGGGTATTTTAGACTCGACCAAACGGGATTGTGAGGAGCCTCGCTCTCGCCCTTGGCGTTGTAACTAAGGGCAGTACCCATCAAGAGGCGCTTGAGCCCGTTAAAGGCTTTCCGACGAAGGCCGATAGGGCTCCGGCTCAAGCTAGCCAGCACTTGGCTTCTCGAGGCAAAGTCAAGCGATGTGAAGGCGGACGAAGGCCCGCCATAAAGAAGGCTTGTTCCGACGGCGCTGCTCAGCAGGGTCAAAAGAGTCTTGAGCTCGAGTATCTCGAAAGAATCGAGATGTGTAAAGACGCCTGAACTTGGATTAGACAAGTTCATCACGACGGATCCAACGTCTCTGATGTCTCACCTTCCTCGATCCTTTCCACGAACATGGGCTGCTCCGACAGCGGCGTTGCCGCGCCACCACCATCTTGAGACGATGGATAAAGGGCGTCGGCCAAGGCCTTAATCGATGCAACGTGTATTTCGCTGAAACTCATGGTTTTAAGTTTGGCCTTGGACATTACCTGTCAAAGTTTTGTCATGAGTTCATTTTAAGGCTTTTTAGGGGTGGGTTTGGTTCCCAGCAAAGAAAATACCAAGCATTGCTTCGTTCTTCGTGAAAGCGTTGTCAAATTTTGTTATTTTTGAGTCATCAAGGGCCACGCTACTAATTTCCCTCCCTTTTAGTCGCGCTAACCCGTGCCCCGTAAAGAATTGTCCTGTCATGTATGAAGACGATATGGGCGCCGCAACCATGAAAGAAGAGATATGAACAAAGATGAGCGAAAAAACGCATTGATTCAATCTAGCTATGACGCGCTCGCAACTAGTCAGATGGCAGCCAGTCCCAGTCACTCTGAAATGGCGCTAACGAGTATTCGAGATGTGGGCACCGAGGGCTGTGAGTTAGGATGCTGGACTACTAAAAAAATTGACATAGAGACGAGATGACGGTCAGCAGAAGAACACAAGGGACAGATTTATTATATAAATTAACAGCGCTACTTCACGGCAACCAAGCCGAAGGGCAAATAGCGTCGTATTGCTCGTAAACCTCGGTCATGGTGAAAGAGTCAAGAAAAGTGACGAAGGTTTCTAATTCCTGTTGCGTGACTCTCCCCCAGGGTTTGCCGCCACTTCCGTCGCCATTTCTGTATGAGTTGATGAGTTTCGGTCGATGAAAAGTTGTGTCAATGATGCCCCCCTTCGGAGCCGCTGTGTGTGGTAGAATTAGTGAAATGCGCCCAAACTATGAAATACAGGATACTTACATCCGTCCGCAGCCTTTGCCCCACCGTTGTAGTGCACTAGGAGGGGTTTCGCCGAGTTGACGCTATTCTGCACTCTGTTTTCTACCAGATTGAGTTCGATTCCCATATCGAACATGCTCTGAAATAGCTCAGTTTGATAGTCGAGCGTGACGTCGTCGAAGACTTTCGACTTCTGGCCGTTTTCCTGAATGTAAATTTCGCTCACCGCCGCTTGGTCCTGCGACGAGAAGTGACACAATATGTATGGTTGGTGTTAGTCCGAACTAAGGTCGTAATGTCTGTCTGCGCCGGTGTCAGCCACGTACATTACTAAATGACTTGTACCTTCCAAATAAACTAGGGTCCGTCCTTGATCTCATTCTTTCGTTCATAAAGCCCTGAATGCTTTTATCTTTCCCGTCAATCTCCTGAACAAACGACTCGAAAAAAGGGCCTACATGGCCTGCATATCCAGCCCAGGCACCAGTATTGGGGCACTGGTAGATTGCGTTAGAAGGAGCGTAAGCCTTTAGCTTTTCCTCAAATTGGGGTGGGAAACAGTCGTGTTCGGTGCTGATTACCAGGTTTGCTTCATATCTATCTAACACCTCGTTTATCCTTGACGCTATTTTCGAGGCTCCGTGGGGAGGCTGGAGCAACACGTCATCGTCGCTAAACAGCACAATCCTGCCAGGAGGCACGCTGTCGTTGAAATTTGGAGAGCGACGAGTTAAAATTTGCTTCGCGGGGATGCACATTCATACTTTAACACTGTTTCTCACCTACAAGCGCGCAGCAGAGCAGTAGGCAGAATAAGCTTGCTGCCCAGATGGAACGAGTGGCCTCGGCTCCCGAAACGATTTCCTTTCCACCCCTCCCAACCAAGAACCGTCACGTGTACCTTATTCTTCACCGCAGTCTCAATGTAAAGGCAAAGGTTCTCACTGGGGGCACTGGAGTACGTGAGAACGAGAGGGTCGGCTTCAGAAATTCCTTCCTTCTTGAGAAATCCGCACTCTGCTTCTGTTGGGTCAAAAACATCACGAGGATGTCCACTTTCTTCTTCTTCCCCAGGTCCAATGATTGGCCTCTTTAAAGTTGCGAAGCCATGTGGTTCATTAGGCAAAACAGATACGTGTGTGCATCTAGAATCGGCCAGGCAAATATCTAGAGCATTCTGACAGGAAGCACTACTGCATCTTATCTGACAGGCCATCCAGCTCAGTTCTCGCTCTCCGCAGGGAAAGTCAACGGTGCCTTTTACCGTAACTGGTCTCTGGAAGTAGCCGAGACGGAGTGGGTGGGGTAAGAAGAGGAGGAGGAGTAAGAATCATTTACCCGGTCCAGCGGCGGCTCTGACAACTGGGCCTTACCTGAGTGAAGGAGATCTGAGGAGGCTCCATATCCGTATTCGACTGCATACCACCAGTACACGAACTTTGCTTGTATTCTGCCTGCATCATTATGGGTAGCCTGCCCCAGTCGTTATATGAAATTCCGTATTCTAATTCGAGCTTCTGGCAATGAGTCAGCATGGGCGTTTCCGATGGTGGCGATGAGGAGGGGAGGGAGGAGGAGGTGGAAGGCACCAGCGGCGGTGAGGGAATTGACTGAGGCGTCCGGATGGAGGGCTTAACTGCCCGGGAGGGGGGGACTTGTGCTGTCGAAGGCACCAACACATGTTCCGGGGGGTTTGATATCACTATATTTGACTTTATGGTCTGGTAGCTTGGCACCTCAGCATCCAAAATTGAAGGACGCTCCTGGCCTTGTTCAGAGTACGAATTCGGAGGAACACTGAAGCGATGGCTTAAGGTTAGAGAAACACTCAGTATCATCAGCAAGCTTATTGCGATGATTGCGAGGCCCACTGCAAGAGCATGTTTGAACAACATGTAGCACAGGAGAGGACACCGTCTCAACTTGTTTTTTGTGGGGGGAATGGATTGCAGAATTTCTTTACGCAATTATTATTCAAGTCACGAAAAATCCTGTTGTAGCCCCTTGCGTGGTTGGTTTCAAAACCTTGCAACAGGTTCGAGGTTTTCTCTTTACACTAATTTTCCGGGGACCCATGACATGTTCCTGGCACATTACACATCTAACAAACCGGAGACCTGCCAAGGGAATGCCGATCAACAAGCACGTGATAGCAATAATAATATTATGTACCAGCGTTTCATTCTACGTTTTGAAGGATTCTCGAGCTCTGACTTACAAACAGTCTGGTTTCAGACCATTGTTGCTTCCGTCTACCAAGCTCCCCAAGTCTACCAAGCTCCCCAAAGACAAAGTCCACTGGTGTATGCTCGATAAGTCAAACACGTTTAGTTTCAGCCACATTGCTCACGCTGCACAGACACTGTTCCCTTGTTGGTCTTGGTTCGTCGAAAGGAATGCAACGGATGCTTGTGGATTGGTGTTACGTGACGGTCTTAGATTGCAACAAGGATGGATCAAGCAACTCACTGACGCAATGGGCTGCAAAGTGGTGTATGACGTCGATACGTCGTCACTGCAAGACAATATAGTTTTCCGCCCCCCATTTCCGAACCATGGAATTCCGGAGAGCGCTCTTACACTCAATAAAGCCGGTTGGTTTACAGACCCGAATGCTGCTGCTGCATTGCGAGAACGAATACTGGGCTTCACAACGCCAGAGAAGAGGAGTTCATTCCTGAAAGTTGGCTTCATCCAGCGCGCTAAAGGGCGGAAAGTGACGAATTTGAATGAAATGCAACGCTTGCTCTCGGAGAGAGCGCCCAACACAAAGTTTGACACAGTAGTGTTTGAGAAACAGACGCTCAAGTCGCAGGCACAGTGGATGTCAGACCACGACGTCATTGTGGCCGCACACGGTAACGCTTTAACAAACGCGGCGTTCATTCGTCCCGGATCCATTGTCATGGAACTCTTCCCTCCCAACTATTACATTGTGGGTTTCTTCCAGCCTTTGATTGTAGAGAGTGGCGGTCTTGCTCTGAATTGGCATCAAGGTGACACGCCAATAAAAGACACATTAGCCAATTGGTCAAGCCGAGGAAGTATGCGAGGTGCCGATTTTGCCCCCGATTCAGATTACGTTGTTGCTGCCATTCTGAATGCAACACAGGTAATAACGGGTGGGAAAGTACCACATAAAACAACAAAACAACCCCACCCAGAGGTCATAATATAATTAATAAAATTGCTTTCGAAACAAAACGACAATTATCTTTTCGAAAAACAGGTTATTATTCCCCACACTTTACTTCCCTGCAGTCATCCATGCTGGAAGATTGCTCACACCACGTTTGCTCGAATCTTCTGCAGCGATCTTAGTTTGATTGGAAGAATCGTACTTCGATTGCTGGTTGTTTGTTTGTTCTGCAGTTGGAGGAGCAAGAGGTGCGTTATCACTTGAGGAATCGTTGGGATTTTTGGTTCCTACAGGAGGGCTCCAAGCACCGTAGTATTTCCTCGCGGCCTCTTCACCGTAGTAGCCCGCGTATTTCCAAAACTGATCGTAGTAAGCTGTTGGGTCAGTGGGGTCAGGTTGTTGCTGCTGTTGTGGTTGCTGCTGTACTTGTTGTGGTGGTTGTTGTTGTTGAGCTTGAGCAGCGTAATAAGCCGCCCATTCTTTCGAATAATCCTTCTGTCCTCCCTGTTGTTGTTGCTGTTGCTGTTGCTGTTGCTGTCCCAGCTGATGGCCGTAGCCCTGTTGGTATTGCTGCCCGTACGCTTGCTGCTGTCCATACTGCTGCTGTCCAGTGTACGCCGTACCCCCAGTAAGGAAGTCCGTACTGCGCTCCTGCAGAATTCTTGAGATCAAAGCCTTCACCATGTCGCACCCTGCCCTGCTGCCAGTGATGGTGCAGGTTCTGTGCTGCGTTCCGGGATCAGCTTGAGGAGGGATTTGGATCCGGGAAGTCGACTGCCGTTGCAGCTCCTTGATATTGCACCCGGCCCTTCCAATGATCATGCCAATGTCCTTGTCCGGCACCAAGATCGTGTCCGTCTCCCCGCCTGCCCCGAGCGCTATCGTTGCCCCGCCTCCAGCCCCAGAGTTCCTCTTGAGAAGGACGTCTTCCATGAGCTCCTTGGCATTGTCGCATCCGGTTTTTTCAGGGTGTGTAATGACGCAGGTGCGAACGGTCGGGTCATCAGAATCTGCTTGGGACGGAATCTGAATGCTCGCACCCGTTCGCTCCTGGATGGACTTAATGGTCGAACCGCCCTTGCCGATGATGAGCCCCACATCTGAGTCCGGTATCTTAACCTTGAGGGAGCTGTGACCGGCGTCCAGAGCGGCCTTTAGCTTATCGGCCTGGGTGCCCCCTCCTCCTCCGCCCCCCCCACCCCCCCCACCAACACCGCCACCCAGGGCGGACATTCGCTCCGAAACGATTTTCTCCACCATCGAGCGGGCCATGGCGATAGATTGGCTGTCGCTCCCGGAAAATGTGACCTGTCGGGTGCCGCTGCCCGGGGCCATGTCCGCCTCCTGCCGAGGACAACAATAGCGGGTGTGAGTTGAGGGATGGAATTGGGGGCCGGGCTAGCCCGAAACCGCGAAAGCAACCGCACGAACCAGCACAATGCTCACCTTCTCGACCTGCAGATTGCAGCCAGTAATCGACTTGATGTTGTTGATCGACTCGCCACCCTTCCCAATGACGGCTCCAACAACTTGGTTGGGGATGGAAATTGTGACACTATTTTCGGCGCCTCCGGAGCCATATTGGCCTACATTGTTCTGAGATGGAGGAGCGGAAGAGGACGCAACTTGGGCAGCGGCCCCATAATAGTCCTACGTAACAACGTATTAGCAAATAATTAACAATTGAGAATCGCCTTGACGGTCTTCGGACCAGCCATTTTATTTATAGATCGTGGAAAGCACAAGCTTGGAATCAACGAGGAAACCGCAGTTACAGGCAACGACATCATGACGAAAAGCAGTCATCGAATATTCGCGATTCCGCACATCATTTTGGCCAGTACTCACCGAGCCCTCCGGTCCTCTGCTCCTCTTCGCGGTGGCCTCGTATCCGTATTCGTCATCCAGCTGTCTCTTCTCGCCCCCTCCTCCTCCCCCGCCTCCAGCAGAGATTCTCTGCGCGATTTCCTTCGCCCGTTCCAGTGCCGACAACGCTTGCGACATAACGATTGTCAGAAGAGTGAATGGGAGGTGGACAAAAAAAGCTAAAATTAGAGGTCAGATGCTTTCTTGCCTCTTCGTTCTTACTTGGGCGCTGAACGCGGCCACCGCCTACAATATCAACAGCTCCCGAACTGTCTTTCGTTCTGGCTTTTTTGGAGCTTCTTTGGGCACAAATGCTGCCCAGTTGCCGAAGTCGCCATCCCTACCCGATGTCGGCCCTGAGGAAGGTGTGTTTGAGGGTTTCGGGTGCTCCCCGACGGTGATGCGTGTCTCGAGGCGCGGTTCGAAGCTTCGCGGGCAAGATTTCAGTGTCTCAAAGCTGAACGAGGAAAGGAAGTCGAATGCAGGAAAGAAGGGCGGAGCTGGGTATGTCGATCCCAATAAGTTGTTTGTCGGCAACCTCGCCTTCAGCGTGACAGAGGACCAACTGCTGTCATGGTTCGAGAGCAAAGGCTACGGAACGCACGTGTCATCTTGCAAGATCATCCGAGATTGGAAAACAGGCGACAGCAAGGGGTATGCATTTGCAAGTTTCACTGATCCCATCTTTGCGACAAGTGCCATGGAAAGCTTGACGAACCACGAGCTTGAGGGCCGGATCGTTAGGCTCAGTCAGGGCCAGCGCAAGAGGACGGAAGCCGAGGTGGCGTTCGTGACCAAGGATCGAAGGAATGCGGGCGACTTGACGGAGGAGGTGAGTGAGATTGAGGTTGGCTCGTTGCTCGCTTTCCTTCCACCTGTCTACAGGCTGCTAACCCCCCCCGCCCTTCGCAGGATCTCGCAATTCAATCTGGGTTGATCGAGGCAGAAGACGACGAACGGGAGATTTACGACGATGAGGTTGAGTACGTCGACAAAGAGGGAGACTATGATGGAGAAGAGAATATCGCAAGCGAAGAATTTAAAGGATTTGGTCAATTTGTAAACGAGGATTTGAACATCGATGAATGGGTGGCGGAATCGGAAACCGAAACGGGGGCAGATGGGAGCGACGACGAAGGAAATAACGAATATCCGCTGTTAAAATGGTGAACAAAAATCACAACAGTGTTTTCTTCATACTCATCGGTTTTTGTTTCATTTCCCTTCATGCTCATGCGCCCCCTCGCCCCCCCCCCCCAAATACCGCGCGCTCCCTTTTCTCAAACCGTGATCACCCTCATGGTGTTTGTCGATCCCACCTGACCAACATTTTCACCCTGCACGACAACGATAGTATTTCCGTCGCTGACCTTACCCGACGCCTTGAGCCTCTCAAGGGCTGTGGCGATGATCGCGTCGGAGTCGCTCATAGACTGCACAACTTCAGCATCCATATTTTTGAGAATTCCGAAGCACTGCCTCGCCGTGCTTTCGAAGGGAGTGAGGACGATGACCTTCATAGGAGGGCGAAACTTGGAAATAAGCCTCGCAGTGTTTCCGGACTGACTCAAAACGATGATGGCCGAGGCCTGGCAATCAAGGGCCGTCTTGACAGCGGAGCTGGTAACACTCTCCGGAGTGGTCATGAAGCCATACGTGCTGAGCACACTGTTCCTGACGGCCTGGTAAAGCCCGTCGAAGTTGATGGCCGACTCGGCTTCGGCACAAGTGCGTGCCATGATGGTAACGGCAGCCTTGGGATGCTCCCCGTTGGCGGTCTCTCCAGAGAGCATCACGCAGTCGGTACCGTCAAGAACAGCGTTCGCAACGTCGCTACACTCAGCACGAGTGGGGCGAGGGTTGGTGATCATGGACTCGAGCATTTGAGTAGCAGTGACAACAGGTTTGCCAGCAATGTTGGCCTTGCGGATCATCATTTTCTGGGCCAGAAACACCTTCTCGGGAGGGATCTCCATCCCGAGGTCGCCACGGGCGACCATAATACCATCGGTGACCTTGAGAATCTCATCGTAGTTCTCGAGACCTTCCTGATTCTCAATCTTGCAGATGACTTGAATGTGCTTGCCTTCCTCTCCGAGAACCTCCCTAATCTTGACAACGTCCTCGGGCTTTCTGACAAAGCTGGCGGCGACAAAGTCGACGTTGTGCTTGACGCCCCAATCCTTGATGTCGCCGATGTCTTTTTCCGTCAGCGTAGGAAGATCGACGACGACGCCGGGAAGGTTCATGTTCTTCCTCTCTCCAATTGACGCATTGTTCTCAATCCTGCACTTCACGTCGCCAGTCGCAGCGTCAGTTTCGAGGACAGTAAGTACGAGACTGCCGTCGGCAACGAGTATCGACTGTCCGGGAGTGACACTCGTGGCCATGGAAGGGTACGAGCAGGCCAACTTTGAGGCGTCACCCTTGAATTCGTAGTCGGTGGTTAGAGTGAGAGTCTCACCCTTTTTCAACTCAATCTTTTTGGCATCATTGGCAAAGAAACCAGAGCGAATCTCGGGGCCCTTTGTGTCGAGAAGGACGGCAACTTTCGTACCCTTATTAGACGCAGCCTCGCGGAGGCGAGACAGACAAGCAGCGTGCCCCTCATGGTCTCCGTGGCTGATTTTGATTTGGAGGAGGTGGGTCAGAAAGAAACTAACGACAGCGGACGGGGCACACACAAGCACAACGCAAGCAGGTACATATCCCATTGGGCAAAGGAAAGGGCACATGGGAGACAGATACAGAGGAGTAGCCGGCGTATGCACTGGGACGCGTCATTATCGCTCTCACCTGAAGTTGAAACGAGCAACGTTCATGCCTGCATCAATCAATTCCTCCAAGGTCTCAACGGACCAGCACGCCGGACCTAAGGTGCAGATAATCTTCCAGCGGGGGGGAGAATGTTCCAAAACGGTTAGTAAGATAGCAAAAGAAGGTCGTCGCATCGGAATAGTAATTCTTTTTGCCCACTCAAATGAGCCGCCCCAGGGGACTCAAGTGCACGGGGCACCTCACCTTCGTATGCCTGTTCTCGACCGGAGACTTCACCAACACTTTTTCAAGGGTGATGGAGTGGCCACGGAGAGTCGGACCTGACTTGTCGGATCTGACGGTGTTCGCAATCATCGTGTGATGGTGAATGTCTTATGCATCTTTTTTAGGGCATTTGGTCAAGGGCGCCGTGTCAACAATCGGTTGAATTTACCCCTGCTCGAAAGTTGTTTTGACTCGAGCGAGCTACCGATATTCGACATCCCCGATAGATTCGATCCGTCTAGATTCGCGCGTTGTCACCTTCATTAAAGTTACGAAGCCACGCTCGCCTGCGTGCTTTTTGAAAAGCTGATCTCTTTGTGTGAGGCGACCTCTCTGAAGGACAGAGAGCACGCGGTAGATTGTGATGACTGATGATACTCTGCCCACTGCCTCTGAAGGAGGAGAGCAACCAGGAGGAGACAATAATTCCAACCGGACCGGTCGCAGGTTTTTTTCTGTGCTCGTCGCCCGCTGATTGTCTTGGTGCAACTGCACGTAGAGAAGGCTGGCCTGACCGACAACTTCCTGATTTCTACCAGTGCTACGGAAGGAGAAATTCAACCAGGGGCTTCTTTGCCAAACATTGTCTCTCCTACGCCTCCTCCACAATCAACCACTTCAGCAACTGAACCAGTACCCAGTATCCCAAGTCGCCAGGAAGTCCCCCTCCCCCCCGCTCCGACCCCCCCCTCCTCCCCCGTCCCTGCCACTTCTCTCGTCACCGCCAATACCGATACATCGAAATCGTTCAAGCTTCCCGAGGCGTGCAAGTCTGAGCCGAACTGCAGAAACAGATTCGTTCCCAATGTTGGTTACCCGCGCGTTGCCTTTGACGGCTTCATCGGTGAAATAGTATGCCCCAGTATGTTTCGCGACCTAACAGATTACGTATTGACCTGGCCTTTCGCTCACTTTGAGGAAGATGTTTATTTTGCCAAATCCCTTAGCGCAGCCAAGAAGTGCTTAGCTCCGGTACCCCTTATTTACTGGCAGACGGTAAGCGAATTTAAACGGTCGCACCACCTGATACGTTCCCACATACTCTAACTGAACAACTGACGCACAACAACGCACATCATTTTCGCAGAATAAGAATAAAATCCGGGAACTTCATCGATTGCTTCAAGATTTTGGCGATGAATTCATTCTCCTGACTGGCGAGTCTGCTTGGCCCGTAGGCAAAGATTACGAATCTATTCTAGCCCTTCCCAACCTCGTTCGTTGGTTCGGACAAAATAACAACAAGCTTCCGCTGCATCCAAAGTTCACTCCTATTCCGGTCGGTTTGAATTGTTTCGAGCATGGCAATGTGTTGGAGACGTTCATCGCCCAGCGCAAGGAGGTGAGCGAAGGCTTAATATTTGCCGTGCGCCTCCACGCATTCGCATTCACCTTCGCAAAATCGTTTTTTTTAACTCCCTCTCCTCTCTCTCCTCTCTCCCATCAGCCACCCAAGAAGGAGGACAAGGTATTCTACGTCAACTTCTCCCTGGGCACTAACGGAGGCAGAGAAAAAGTAAGAAACCAATTTTGCGAAGGGAACCTCAAGGAGTATACGGATTGCATCTCCTGGGGAGGCCTCAAAAACAAGGACGATGTGAAGCTCAGCACCGAAGTTGAAAACTTCAAAAATATTGAAAAATACATGTACCTGGTGTCGCCTAGAGGGGCAGGGGAGTCCACACACCGAACGTGGGAGTCCCTATACGCCGGAACGATACCTATTGTTAAGAGAAGCCCAATCGATGATGCACTTGAAATTCTCCCTGTTCATCTGGTTGACGATTATTCAGATATAACTCCGGACAAAGTCGAGGAGCTGAGAGAACTTTACCGGACAAAGTATAAGCCCATGATGGACGACCCAGAGGTTCAGAAGGTGAGAAAATAAAGCATGACAACGTATGAACAACAACGAGTCTCTTCTTCTAACGCCCGACCTTATTTTTTGTCACATACAGAGGCTTCACCGTGAGTACTACTTCAACCTGGTAGAGGAGACCAGGGTCGAAGCATTGAACAAGTTGGGCTTGAGTAATGTTGGCGAGGAGCGAGTGCAATGCTGGGGCAGCAATTAATACGAAGAAGACAACAGCTATATTAATCTTTAGAATAGTCAAGAGTTTTACTTTCTTTTCAGCAAAAATGCTGTTTTTTTTGACAGCCAGGCATCCACACCAAATTTTGAGCGGATGCATTCACCTTGCCCCATTTGTGATCAAACCCAAACTGACAAACAAATTGTGAAGAACACAGATGGGCCTCGCAATATCTTGTATCGAAGATAACATTTTCAACCCGGTGGAATCCGAGATCGTTCCCCCTTCTGTTCATAACCAGGAGGAGAGGTACCGAATAGCTTGTGAGCAAAAATACTGCCATGACACAGAAGGTGACCTCCTCTACTATCCCGCCCCAAGCAGCCGCCATTTCTAACTTCATGAACATCTCCTTCTCGAGGCGCAGCGTAGGAGGCTATGGAAGGAGGATTCGTTCAAAAGTTGTGATCAGCTGCTTAATGCTTGCTTCGATGTGGTTCCAAGTTAAAAATGTTGGCGCTTATAAGAGGAGTGAGCCTTTTTCTCACGTCTGCTGAGCAGCTGAAGGGTTTACTCCGATTATATGGCCGAGGAGAAAGCCAACGAAGAAAGGCAGAAGAAAGAAATAAGAATGAGTATTTCCGAAATGAACATTTTTTAGGCAAGATCGTATGTGGCTAACAACCCTAGAGCGACATTAGCTTGGCATCTGCCGTTTTTTCCCTCTTCCATCATCAAACAGTCCATGTAATCGCACAAACAGGTGTCAGAGAGTGCCCATCCTCCAGGCGATTCTTGCTCAATTGTGAAATCATCCTTGAAAAGCATTTTGCTCCAGAAGTGGTACCCAATCTGCGAATGAAGTCCGTGCCCTCCCCTCCGGTCGTACTCTTCACGATCGAGATTCACACCCGCAATGAGCTCAATTCGTTTACTGTGGTGGACAAAATATAAGGCCTCAACAGGAAGAACAGTGGGTGCGTGAGAAGTCGCCTCGAAGTGATTGTTGGCCTTGGTTACAAGGTGTGGTCCAATTATGCCCCAAATGTACGGGTCGTAAACTTCTGGGATCATCTCAAGGCAGTACTTGAGGAAATTGTGGCGAGCATCGAATGAAAGGTAAGCGCCATTCAGATATTTTTCGTCTTCCCTTGCGAGAACATTGTCCAAATACGTCACGTCAGTGCGAAGTACAATATCGGCATCTAAGTAAGTACCTCCATAAAGGTAGAGCAGAAGCATTCGGTAGAAGTCAGTGAAGTGACTGTAGAAGAAGGGCCTACCTTTCGCCCTCCTTTTCATGAAATCGTGAACGTGCTCCATTCCAGCTATCGTGGAAAACTTATCACCACACATGCTTGCTAGGCGTAGGCGAGGGAAAAGGACTTTTAAGAACCCGTCGTCGAAAATATTGGCGATTGTCGGTAGAGGAGAGTGGATTACCACCATAGCATCAGGGTTGAAGGAAAGAGCTCCGATAATTGTATGGTGGAGTAATTTGACCCATTTCCAGTTGGTGGGATATTCGGAAACAATAATATGGAAGACCTTTGGTTTCCCAGCAGTCTTAACAAGCCGGCGGGACAACATATCGTCCAAGCCTTCGCATGACAAGATTGACTCTTCTTGGGTACCTTTTTGGTCAACGTCAACGCAAGCGATCCTTTTTCGGTGATGTTTCTGCTCTGCCTCACTTTTTGCCCTCGCCACCAAGCTCAAAAGTACCTGGAACTTATCGTCCCTACAATAGGCAGTCTTGAGGGCGCCGAGTTCCTGCATGATGGAACTCACATAGGTGCTTCCTGTCCCCGTTGCCTGAGCTCTGTACCCACTCGACGCAGCCAGAGCTAACAACAACTTCCCAACACGGTCTCCACTCATCGCCACCCCCTCAATATGTTTCCAGGCTGCATGTTCAGTGAGTTTCAAAATTCCATTGCCAGGTTCAGTGAGAGCCTTCACATCGTCTGCAAGTACCCGCTCGTCGTATTTATCATAGTTTGCAAAGTGGAATACCGCTTGACAAAGTAACTTGTTTTGGCCGCAGTACGATGCCATATGCTTCTCTTTTGAACCCCACGAGTGGTAATGGTATAAAGGTTTTTTCACAAGCAAGGTATCCACTCCAATGGCAGTGTCAACGTTCAGCCAGAAGTCCCAGTCTTCCCAGCCAAATACCAACATGGAGTTGTATCTGATACCGCCATCCCAAATCGCGCGCAAGAACATCCCACAGCAGTGGTACGCATTCTCAAACTTCAGTGCATCGAAATAGAGCGAAAGGGAGAGCGAGTTGTTAGAGCATTGGCGTAGCGACAAACATCTAAGCATATCGCGGAAAAGGCATCAAAATTCAACACAACTTTTGTACACACACTCACCTTGATATCAACATCGTCGATATTCTTCGGTTCCCATGATATAATTTTGCCTTCGTGATCTCCCATCCATGGCATGATAATATTGTAGTCAGCAGGATTACCAAGTGTCCGAATTTTTTCATCTCCCGAAGACGTCGAAAGGCGCAGACCATCGATTACTTCGCCAATAAAATCTTTAGAGATAGTGTCATCTGCATCAATTGGGTGAATCCACACACCAGAAGCGAAGGAAATACCAAAGTTTCGTGCAGATCCTAGCCCTCCGTTTGGTTTTGAAACAAACTTGACAACACCAGTGGGAGGACAAAGCTCTCTGACACGAAGAAGATCTGTATTCACGCTACCATCGCGATTGAGCACGTCTTGTTCTACCTCTTCAATAAACGTCGTGTCAACTGAACGAACTGGTGAAGTACGCCAAAGATCTGGTGAAGTACGCCAAAGATCTCTGTGGTTTGCTCGATAAGTCTCAGCCAACTTCTTGAATCCTTCCAAGTCAGGGTGACCATCATTGACTACAATAACTTCAAAAGATTCGATGCCTTGAGCAATTATTGAATCGATTGCGCGGTGCAAAGTTTTCATAGGTTCACCATAGGTCGTCACTATAGCAGAGTACATCATGGAACACGATCCTTGCAGAGTAGTGAGGTCTTCCATAGTACGGGCATACGCGTGATCATGAAAGGGCTGTTGTTGAGCATCGTTTGACGCTACAGCTCGGAATCGGCTACGACGGGGCACCAACTGAACGGATAGAAGATTGGCGTATCCAAGAAAGACATAGATTACCCAAATTACCAAAACAGAGGCAAAGATGGAAGCAATGGCCGATAGCGAAAGGCATTTCTTTCGTCTAGACCTTCTTGATGTGGGCATCCCTCGATTGATCGGGAACTCCCGCAGGCCGATATTCATCTTAAGATACCGAGATCAACGAAGCAAACCAAGATTTCTTTTTGTCACGGACCAAACTTCAAAAATGGCTATGAATCCACCCTCCAGTCATGCTATTTTGTCAGCCCAGGCATCTTTCCAAATTTTGAGCAGGGTTTAGGGCATTGCATTCATGACTTGCCCCATTTTGTGATTATACCCCAAACTTACCAACAAATTGTGAAGAACACAGATGGGCCTCGCAATATCTTGTATCGAAGATAACATTTTCAACCCGGTGGAATCCGAGATCGTTCCCCCTTCTGTTCATAACCAGGAGGAGAGGTACCGAATAGCTTGTGAGCACCACCAGACCATGGTGGCTGCTCTCAATGAAGCGCAGCGGGAGGTAGACCAACTGGGGACAAGCAAGAAAAAATTGAAGACGAAGATCTCCGAATTCGTAGGCAATGCGTCGGAGGGGAAGAGGAAGACCGCAGCTTTGGAGAGATGCAAACTCCATCTCGCAGAAGCCCTTGAGATTAAGGCTGCTGCAAAATTTGAGCTGGACGAGGCGCTGAAAATCCAAGCCGCAGCCGTGGAAGAGGAAAAGGAGAAGCGCAAGGTGCTGTCAAAGTACCTTGAAGAACAGAAGGAGAAGCAGCGAATTGAGGAGGAGAGGCTGAGGGCGCAGAGGAAGTTGGAGGCTGAGAGGGTGAGTAAAATCCGTGCGCCAAATTGTACACGCAGCACAGCGCTTGCACACGGCAATCCGTACCCACAAAAATACTATAGTGTTCTAACTAGCGCTCTGAAACCGCGCCGTCCTATTTCCGTCTTGTGCAGGCTGCACTGGCGCGAGAAGAGCACCTTCGTGAAATGCGTGAAGAACGTCACACCAAGGAGGCTATTCTTGACCGAACTCTTGTTCAGGAGGTCGCTCCAGTACATCCGAGGCCCCCTAAAATGGATCCAGAGCTGGAAAAGTTTCTCGAGGAGGCTGAAAACATCATGGTCAACAACAACAACAATTCTGCTAATAGCGACCTGCCTCCTAATCCTCCGAAAGCTTCATCTCAAAATGGCACAGTGACCGCACCGGTATCTCCCTCCCCACCAACAAGCCCGGTCGAGCCTTCGCCGACTTCTAAAGTCCCCAAGAACTTGGAGTCCTCCTCGCCTGCTGAAAATATTGTAACTAAGGAAAAGAGATTGGACCCCACTTCACCAGAGCCGGTTACTTGGCGTAAAGAATCAATCTCAAATGAGGAAGCGTCGAGCGGGAAAATCGAAGAGAGCGAAGAGGGTCAGACTGAGAAGGAAGCGTCCCAGTAGTGAGAGAAGAAGAGGTCATGGAGTGGGAAAAAGTGGGTTTTGTTGCGAAAAATGTATGGTTCTCTAGACTTTCTTCGTTTTAGCTGCAGCCGCTGAAAAGTATTCAGATACTTCCCCAAACGCGTTTTGTAGTAGAGTGGTACCATTGGTTTTGCCCGTTTCAGCCACCATCTTCTTCTGCATCACCCTGCTTATTTCATTGATATGCAAGCCGATCCTAAACAAACAACGAAATAAATTGTAAGATTGTATTTGAACGTGTTCGCAAGAAAATTGGTACTAGCTCCTCACCTTGGGCTTCCGTTTGCATCCAGACGCATGGGAGGGCAGGATAGTTCGGCGCCGCTTACCACCACTTCCTTGAAAAGAATGGGCTTGTGCCAGCCCTTTGGATTCGCTGCCGCCGGGCTCGAGACGCGTTCGTCCTTCGCTATCATGTTTCTGGTGAAAACCCTTAGATCTCTCATAACTACGCTACCAATTCTGAACAGATCCTTGGCCGGCTTCGGTTTCCAACCTGCTCTCTTGGGGGGTGGGTTGCTGAAGGTGTTCATTTTCTCCTTAATTTCCTCCATGTTGCTGGCGAAGCCCTTCTGAACTTTCTTCATGACGGCCATTCCTTCTCTTGTTACGTCCTCGAAGCTCTTGTCACCGTCTTCGACCTGTCGTTGGACTTGCTTGACTGCGCTGTAGAGCGACTTTCCTAAAGTCATTGATGGGTATTAGAATGTTGAGGAAATGGACAACAACAGTGGCGCGCGAACAGGTGACGATAAATGACGCGACAACAAAATCTGGTCTCACCTTGATCCTTGATGACCCTCTCGATCCCTCCGTGCCCCGGTTCATTACCTGCTTTGCTGGCCCGCGACAATGTGCCCATGAAAGAACGCATAATACTGCCTGCCTTATCAAGGCCAGGGCTCTTCTTCGTCGGCGAGTCATCTTTGTCTAAATTGTTGGAGCCGAAGGCGGTTTCTGTCATCGGTGCCTCGACATTCCCACTTCGGCTGCCGTGCTCTTCTAGTGTGTTCGGGTCTGGAAGGTCCAAGCTGGGGTCAAGCAACATGTAATTGAAGACCTTAGAGAAAGAAAAAGACGAAGAGTGAGAGATAGAAATACACAACAAAGGAAGAAATACCTAGAACAACAACTTACGTTCGCCCTCTTCTCAACAAATACCTGCATGTCGCACACCAACACTGAATATACCTCCTTGGCCGGGTATCGTAAAAATCGCTGCCCGAAGGGAACACAGCTGAGAAACGAAAACCTGACACGCATGTACCCGCACCGCCCTATCAAGGGCGAGTCCCACTTCCACTCCTCGCGGTGGGGCGTGTGACACACGATGTCCCGGGCTTCGAAGGTTCCGTCCAAGAGACTTAGCTCGCAGCATCCGCAGGTCACCCTTGTGCAATTCACGGCCTTAGACAGCTGCTTCTCAAACATTCTGTGAACGAACGCAGAAAAAGCCTTAGACGAAGCGTAATAAAGCACCGCCCCCGACACCGTGATCGCAGCAACCACAACCACAGCAGCTATTGGTGAGCCATCGAGTTCCAACAAAACTTGCGTGGGGAACGGAGACATCTCGATGTGTGCTGCAAGCACCAAAACGTGGGAAAGGCAAAACAATCGAGGTGCCGGTTGATATTGGTGCGCACACACACGAGTGCCTATGAGTTTTGAGCACCGAATTACAATCGGGCAGCGCCAAATATTCGATTTTGGTAATCCAGAGTTTTGGAAAAGGAGGAGGTGATGGAGCATTGAATATGCAATTTTCACGGCCTAAAACGTTCCGATTTCAAGGCAGACAGAAAAAGACATGTAACAAACGTGCATGTCTGTTCGGTAGCTTACTGATCCTGCTCGTCTGCTGGATATTTGTGGCAAGTTACATTGTGGATAAAAATGTGTCGCTGCCGTTGGATGCTGGGTCGCCTGAGGCTTCACACGACGCAGTGAGGGCCTCTGGGGCCAAGGAGGTGACGGATAATATAGATATAGACGAAGAAAAGAATGCCAGGATCGGAAATTCGAGAGATGTGAAGGCTCATCTTCCGCCTCCTCCCCCCGTTAGGCCCCCTGCGCCTGTGGCGACTTTGAGTGCTACAGGTCCGCTCTTGCCTTCAACGACTCAGCCCGCGCGTGGAAATCTGCGCGCACTCCCCAAGGTCCCCGATGGCGAAGCAGGCGATTCCAACCCAATTGAAGGTAAGGCGAAACTTGATTTTGGTGTCGCTGTGGGTTTACTGTTTTGAGCGTCCACAACCTTTTGGCTAACTCGCACGATTGATGCACGATGATGTGCACTCTATAGACACCCGGTGCGATGGGGGAATCATAGCAATGACGTATGCAACTTTTGGAGGCAAAGACGACCGCTTCTGTCGGTCAATCGAGTCTGTGGCGCAGCATGACGTGCCTTGGCGAATTCTGGGCTGGGGAAAGGACTGGCACGGGCTGACACAGAAACTCGAGGGCTCCTTAGATGCGTTAAGAAATCTCCCAGACGAGTGCACGGTAATATTCACGGACGCATATGACGTGCTGTATGCAGACGATCTTCCGACTATCAAGAGGAAGTACGAGGAGATGGGAGAACCGGTCCTTTTTGCTGGAGAATGTAAGTGATAGATTTTGTTCGAAAGTGATGACGGTTACCTAGGTGTAACGTTGTTTCTCCAGTCTAACCACCACAACTAGGCGGTTGTTGGCCTCAAATCACTCGGGACAAAGGAAAGGGCCACGTGTGCTTGTTCGACTACCCTAAGTCACCCACACCTTACAAATATCTAAACTCAGGACAGTGGATTGCGAAGAAACCAGCAGCACTGCAAATATTTTCGGCCTTGATCGAGGAAGCCCACCTCTATGCCGATAGGTACAAGGTGCCGATATCTAAAATCAACGACCAGGAGATGGTTTCTGACATGTACATGGACGGAAGGTGAGATAGAAACCGACGCTCGTTAACGCTAGCGCGTCTTCTAATTCCATTCCCATGTGTGCGTCAGGTTCGGCATTCAGCTCGATCATCATAATAAGATCTTTCAGGCGATGCACGCCACTCACGACAGGCCCCTTGAGGAGTGCGACCCCTGGCCGGAGATGGAGAACGTAGACGGCGTCTGGGAAAATAAAGTCCACAGCACGTCCCCTTCAATCTTTCACTTCAACGGAGGGGGAAAAATCCACCACTTGGAGATGGAGCGGACGATGTGGTATAAACAAGGAGCGAACCAGAATAGAGCGTTTCTGAAGAAAGATGAATTGCGGAGGCTTAAATTGAGAGTTGGAGACGGGAAAGGAAGGTTGGCAACATTTGAGGAAATCTGTCCTAGTTATTTTTGAACAAAATCCCCTCACTTTTGTGTTAACAATTAAGATGCATGTTTCAATCAATACGATTTTGCTTCATCACCGTCCCACGGCAAGTCACCCTCAAAGAGCTCCGGACCACAGTGGTTCAGAAGCGGTAAAATGTCAGAGCAAGTGGAGTCGTATCCGGAAGTTCGTCGAAAAGGGTTCCTCTTTTCCCTCTTCTCCGTGAGAACCTTGCTGTGGCAGCCGTACATGTCGGTCTGAAAAGGCTTCAACGCATTCTCGCTTTCGCCCCGAGTGGCCAGTTTTAAATCAAATTCTCTCGCCTCCGGGTCGATAGAAATATAGGTGAATCTGTCAGAGGGCCAACGCAGAGCGTGGGCATGCATGTCCTCAAATCGCTGTCGTTTAAACGAGAAAGACACAAGGGAAATGTGCCGCGGAAACCTGCCAGTAATCTCATGGAATCGACAGATGGAGAAAAGGAGATTCTGGAAGCTATCGGTCGCGAATTCCTCCGTAGCGGTACGGGAGCGCACTTCTAAGAATTTCGCTTCCTCAGCCCACAAGAACATGGCGTCTGAAATTGCAAAATAAGAAGCGCCTTCCGAAATTGGCCCGACGTCACGCCTGGTCTCTCCACCAGAGAATATCAAAAGCGCATCACGATTCTCCGAAGCACTGGCTGAAGGTACACAATGCAGCGAGTCAGAATTGCAAACTGACGACGGAAGTCAAAGCACTGCGAAGGCTCATGTAACTCACCAATACCTGACCGGATATGGCCGAGAATGGCCTCCGGCATGCCCTTCTTCATTTGGTACGGAAGCAGCTGCCAGCAGGAGTCGTCGCGACCCGCGTGTAGTAGGTCACTCTTGAAATTCAAAACTGCGTGGCCAGCAACAATCACCAGGTCAAGAGCAGAAGACGCAGCAGCGTTTTCGTCAAACGCATAGCGTTTTCCGTCAACGTTACCCACCTTCAGTCGTTGTCCGAGGGAAAATGCGTAGAAGACCAATAAGAAAACGGCCACGGAGAGCTTCGGAGTTGAGGGCGAAGGCGGCACCAAGGCACGGTGTTGCAGCGGGAGAGTCACAGAGTGACCGGAACCTAAGTCGCCTTCTCCCAAATACGTATCATCGACAGCTCTGCTCTCGCCGCGAGGCCGTCGCAGGGGCACAGATGTCATTCTACCGCTTACCGCCCCTCAATTTTTTCCGACACTGATCGAAGCACCTGCGCAAAGCTGCGAACTCCTTCTGACAGCGGCCCCGCTCTAACGAACCGTCCGTGTGGTGGCTGAGGACACACTGGGCGTAAGTTGTTATGTCCCGAGGACAACTGGTGCTCATCAAGGAGAAGGCACTAGTCAGCACGTTCGGCTTGGGCATAGAGTGTCTACAGAGGCCGGCCGAGAACCAACGTGCAGGGTAGGATGGGCTTGGCGACGTGAACACGACGAAGGTTGGTTGGGAAATGTATAGTCAGGTCCGAAGCGATCAAGAAGACTATGAGTCAAAATTTCGGGCTGCCTTTTTCAGACTTTTGACTTTCGACAAAAACTTTCTAAAAGTACGTGACACGACGCGATGTGTCACGGGTGAACGGCTGCTAGAATTAAATATGTTGTAAAAATCTAGGCGTGGTAGCGGGTGTGTCGTTATTTCATTCCATCCAGAGGGAAATGACCACCACCACGAAATCGACGGACGGAAAAAGTTTCTATGTTGGGCTTGTTCTCTGTTTCCTCGTCCTATAGCTAACCCATCCTCTCGAAATGCCATCTCCAGATTAATATGGAGCGCACCTACATCATGATCAAGCCCGACGGAGTCCAGAGGGGACTTATTGGAGAGATTGTCAAGCGCTTTGAGCAGAAGGTGAGGCGGAGGGAGGCCGTCTTGATGGAACAACAAGTTTGACGCGTGCATGCAAACTTTGACGTGAGAGCGGCGGCGCCACCACACGCACACTCTAACTTTCCAACCCCCCGAAACCGCACCGACGAATCTCTATTCTCCTCAACTTGTCCCCCTTTGTCTCTTCATTCGTAGGGCTACAAGCTCGTCGCCATGAAGCTCTGGTCTCCCCCCCGTGAGTTCATGGAGAAGCACTACGCCGACCTCTCCAGCAAGGGATTCTTCGCTGGTTTGATCAACTACATGGTCAGCGGCCCTGTTGTTTCTATGGTCTGGGAGGGAGCTAACGCCGTCCTCGAGGGCAGGTGAGGAGACGAGCTTTTTCGTTCTTCTACCACCCCCTCTTACCATATTGTTGCTTTTAATTCTGCACGCTCTCAGGAAGATGCTCGGCGCCACCAAGCCCTCTGACAGTGCCATGGGCACCATCCGTGGTGACTTCTGCGTCGAGGTCGGAAGGAACATCTGCCACGGATCTGATTCTGTCGAGTCCGCCAACGCCGAGATTGAGCTTTGGTTCCCTGAGGGAATCTCCGAGTGGGAGTCCTGCGAGTCCACCTGGATTTACGAGTAAATTTGCGTGCTCGCTGCTCAAAATTCGCCCAGTAAAATTAAATTTAGCAAACCCCCAATTTGTCTTCTTTTCTGCATTAAACTGCTTCTAAGCTTGCTCAATACAATCGCGTTGATCTTCACTTTAGACTTTGATCTCCTTCGTCTGCTTCGTGCCCGCCCCCGCACTTCCTTCCCCTGGTGAGTTTGTCCATCATATCTCGGCATTCAGAAAGGAGGTCCCCATGCCGATGTTCATGACCTCACCCCCTAACTAACCTTCTTTAACTAACCTTCTTATAATTCATCCGTCCTAATCTCCTCCTCCCTCCCCCCATTAATCTCCTCACACCCTCCAAAAAATGTCGCCGTCATATTTCTAAATCTTCTCCTTAAAAAAATGGAATTCACCAAAATGCGGCGTTATCACCCTCTTCCCAACTTCCATTTTCATCTTCAACACCAACGAAAGTATTGACTGGTCATGTCTGTTTTCTTCAAAACCTTTAGCGTTCGGCCAATTGGAAGGCTCGTCGCTGACGAGATGATAGTCGCTTACAGCTTCAATAACCTGAGATAAGAGTTGCCGTGAAGGCGGACTGTTTCTAATAAAAATACGCCCTACGTGGTATTGGCCGGTTTTGCGGTATGGTGATTATGGGGGGATTGAGAAGTAACGGAAGATGTCTTCTTTCGTCCAGTTTTCTTCTATAAATGTTGGCAGGAAAGATGCTCCTATATCATATTCACCTTCTACGAAATCCTTCATTATCTCTTCTTCAGCATGGTTAAAGATATTGGGCTCGTCAACATCGCTAAAAACAATAAGCGTATCTTCAGGAATTTCAATCATAGTTTGATTCAAAATGAAAGGTTTCCAAAACCAATACCCTCCACCTCTTTTCGAATCGTCATTTGGGTCATTTAAAAAACGTAGGTGCTGTTTAAAGCGTTTATCTTCAAGTATATACTGAGGAAAATCGTAATAGCACCGAGCATTGTCTTGAGGGCGTAACCATGCGACTGTGTATTTACAATGTTCCAAGACTTGCAAGCGAAAGGCAGAGGCGTGGCCAAATTTAGCGGTCAAGAAGGTTACGGAGGTAGAGAGGGTTATTTGGGGAGGCCAGGTTACTGAGGGGGAGGGGTGGAGGAGGGTGGAAAATAGGAAGCCGAGAGATGTGAAAAGGGAGGAAAAGAGCAGGAGGAAGGTTATGGATCGGAAGGTGAAGTAGGGTACTTGTGTTAAGAGGGCCTTCGGCAATCTCAATGGATTATTGTAAGGGTTGGGGGGAACTTCTTTTTCATGTGGCTGTATGTGATTTTGCGTTAATAACACTTCAGTTTCCTTATTATCTTCATTGTTATAATTGTCCAAGATGAGTTCGGAAGAGACGAAAGTGAAAGTGGAATTGGAATTGGAATGAACGGGAGAGGGTTCATCGTTGAGCTGAGGGTGAATGATTCGATCTTGCCGCCGTTTTAAAAGATCGGTCATGTTGTTTTACTATATTCGTTGAAGGCAGGGGGGAGGGGGGGGGGCTATTAAACTTTTTTAGGCAAGGACGGAATCCTTTGCCTCTGCCCTACTCAGCACAGGTGATGATAATAGTTGGGAGGATGTCCAACTTCAGCTTTTCTCTATTCTCCCAGAAACAACAATATCAAAGCAACGTCCGGTTCGCCTCCGTTTCCAGAGCATACTACTCACTTTACATACTTACATACAAGGGCTTCTATCATAGAAACATCGACACTATCTCCTCGATAATGTCATTGTCTGCTGCTTTCCTTTCGAAGACGACCCCGATGATGGCCTCCCTTGTTTCCAAGCCTCTTCCGGCGGCTATCCTGTTCTCTCTAGGATTCAACATGTTGAAGAATGTATACAGAGATTACATCGCGCCAAGGTCTTTAACCGGGAAGGTGGTGGTGATTACAGGTGCAGGAAGCGGCATCGGAAAGGAAATGAGCATCAAGTTTGCGAAGGTGAGAGTCTCAAATTCGAAGCTCGACGCGAAGCCGCAGTTCGCACCTGTCTTACACGTCGACATCGTCACGCCACCTCACCCTGTGCACATAGGCTGGCTGCATCGTCGTGTTGCTCGACCTGTCTCTCCCCGCTGTTGACGCTGTGAAGGCGATCATAGAGTCCGACGGAGGAAAGGCCCACGCTTACGTGTGCGACGTAACGTCACCTTCCACCGTGTACTCAGTTGCCGCCAGCATCAAGAATGAGGTTGGCGAGGTCTGGTGTTTGGTAAACAATGCAGGAATCGTGAGCGGAAAGAGCATTTTTGAGGTGAGGGCCAAGAAAAGAACAAACGAAGCATGAGTTATAATCATTCACTAACCCACCCTTGTCCCGACCCGGCCTCAGGTTCCTGACGCATTGGCGAGCAAAACGCTCGCCGTCAACACAGAGAGCCACTTCTGGACCGTAAAGGCCTTCGTGCCGGGCATGATTGAGAAGAACGACGGTTGCATTGTGACGGTCGCCTCTGCTGCCGGTCTCGTCGGTGTGGCAGGACTGGGAGACTATTGCGCTAGTAAGTGGGGCGCTAGGGGTTTCAACGATGCTCTTAGACTCGAGCTTCGAAAGATGCGAAAGTACGGCGTGAAGACTCTCCTAGTGTGTCCGTATTTTATCAATACTGGGATGTTTGACGGAGTCAACGGCTCCAATTGGCCATTTGGCCTGATCCTCCCCATGCTGCAGCCTACATACGTCGGCGACATGATCATCAAGGCCGTAAGGAGGTGAGGGTTCCCGCGAACCCAAAGTCGAACTTACTATTTCCTCCATCCTATAACTTCTCACACCATTCGCTTCGCTTTTGTTTAGGGGACAACCTGAGTTGAGGATGCCTAGGCTAATGTACGTTTCAGATCTCTTGCACTTTGCGCTGCCGGTGTGGTTGAAAGACCTCGCCTTTGAGATCATTGGCTTTAGCAGCTCGATGGACAGTTTCACACAGACGAGGGACACGAGCAAGTAGAGAAGGGAATGAGAGAGAGAGGGAGAAGGAGAGAGAGAGAAAGAGAGAGAAGCAAGAGAGAGAAAGGAAGAGTAGAGGAAAAGGAAAAAGACGAGAATAAAAGAAAAGGTGGGTAATCTAATAAACACCAGGTCATTTGTCCTACAACTAAAAAAAAACTCTTTTTAATTACCTCTTTGAAGCTTTCTCCATCAGGCTCAAATAACTATACCAAAAGCTTCCACTTAGGACGATAAAAATACCAAGCCCATTCAGAAAGGAAATTGGTGTCTCAAAAAGGATCGTAGAGGCCGCAATCATGATTACTTGTTTGACATTTGCGGCGATACAGAGTGTCAAAGGCGACGTCAACTTGTTTGTGTAAAGCGACGATATGTTGAGTGTGAAACTAGCTATTCCACTGAGGTATGGGTGGGCAGGTTAAGGGGAGACAAACGAGTTAGTTCTTATGACAGGTAGGTCTGCCATAGGTCTACCATAGGCTTTATGCTCACCTCAGCAAAACGACGACGAATGGCTGCGGATTGACGAATGGAGAAAGATCGGTAGTCCAGCGAGAAGCAATTGAAGACATCTCCCCAGTAAGAAGTGAAAATAGGGAGCATTGGAGGAGGGCTAACGGCGCCATCTGGCTGAGAAGGTCAACTGGACGCATCTTTAGCTCCCCAGTGAGCATCTCCCCGCTCGCAATGACCTGCAAGAATTGTTAGTGAGCTGTTAATAGGAGGGGAGGGGAGGGGAGACAACATAGCCTCAATGTCTCACCTTTGCCGCAGCAAGAAAGACACAGAAGACAGTGACAATGAAACCGACTGATGAATATGTCATGTCACCATAACAAGCGCACGCGACTCCGAGAACAACAACCCCAACACTGTACCTGCGATACAAGGAGAATGCTTTCCCTTGGAGTATTCCGACTCCGAGGGTTATCGCTGGGACGAGGGAGCGCATAACTTGATTAAAGTTTACCGAGACATGCCTTAGCGATACATTGCCTATCCCGATATTGAGGCTGAACACCACGGAATAGGCTAGAATCGCCTTCATTTGTTTTGGTGTGAATCGCCTTTTCCCCCCTCGTGACCCTGCCACCAGGGCCTCTTGCTCCTCCGAAGCAGTGGAGGGGAGCTTTAACTCGTCTCTCCTCTTCCAGGCCTGATAACATTGTGTGCCCACACTATTGCAGAGCATGTGCACCGAAGTTAGCATGAAGGGGTATTTAAAATCCACCGTTGCGAAGGCGGCTTTGTTCAAAAGGGTCACTCCAATGTTGTTGATCAACCAAGCCATTAGGACGGCAGCCGGTAGGAAATCCATCCTCGTTCTTGTATGCACACACGTGGCCAAAGAAAACTTCAAGTACAGTTTTCCAATGCTGGGAAAGGAAAGGAAAGATTTGACCTCCCAGCAGGATGGAATATCTTAAAAGGCGTGTACCGAGAGATCGCATCCGATTCCTCCGCAGAAGATAGACAATTATCTTGACAGTCATCAAGATGATGCTTTGCCTTCTGTCTTCCTCGCCGAATGCTATCCCGCTACGATCGTCACAGCTCGAGCAAATGACCCAGGCCAGTTGAAGATACCAATTTTGACAACTTTACGTATCCCCTCCTCTTAGGGTAAGGATAGCCTTGATAAAAAACACTAGAGGAAGACAGACAAAACATGAACAGAAAAAAGGAAAACCTTCCGATCTTATTAAATGTAAAATTCAACCACAACAATAAATTATATCTATGTTCATGATCGTGCCTCTCATTTCTCCCCAAATGTCTCAGGTTGTGTCGACGAAGGAACAAAATTCGTTGTCGTCATTGATGCTCAGTGAAGAACGCCTCAACCTCCTCGAGTCTTTTTTCTTTTCGTTTAAAGAAATATGCGCCCTTCTGCTGAAACTAGGAGGACTCGAGGGCAACCGTTGCCTATTGAAATCCGGGGGAGGGTGTTGAGTGGAATTTTGTGCTAGGGTGAAGGAAGACATTGGCGAGGCGTTGGCGTTGGCGATTGCAGCGGTGGAGAAATGCGGTGGCGAGGGAGTAATTGGAACGGCGTCATCGAAAAGGTTGCAGTTATTGGTGGAGTAATGCGATATGACATCCTTCCACTCTTCAACGTCCCTCTCTCCGAAAAGGCTCTCCCAAGGTGCTTGTGGCAGGAAGTGTAAATCTTTTAAAAGATCTTTCTGCTGCCTCTCCAGTCCTTCCTCGTAAATACTTTCCGCTCTGACACATAGCTTTGAGAAGACAGGGAGCCTGCCGTTCACACCGCTTCGAGTCTTTGGAACGACACCATGTCCGGACGTCCAGCGGATAAAGGATGCGTAGAGAAGTCGGAGAACGTCTGCACGCTTGGTTTCGGGTCCGATTTCAGTCGACAGACGGAGGGAGGGGAATGCGTAGTGTCGACTTACGTCAGGGACGAGCGTTTCCTCCGTCGTAATTGACCTGTCATTACAAACAGGCCAGTGCCAAGCCTCGCTCATTTCCGATAGGCCACGATGATCCTTTTGTAGCCTTATTGATGTTTACGTGACGGAGAAATGTTGGGGTTATTGTATGGGTGATAAAGGGTTGAATTGCGTACGGTTAGATTGGACAAACCAGTATCCCCCTAAAATACGTAATAAATCCACCGACGACGAGCAAGTAGCACTCACCGTTCATAAACTGCATTCTGGGCGTCGATATTGTCGCCACCCATACTATCCTGTGTGGTAATTTTCCCGTTGAGCTCGTAAGATAGGCAGGCCCTATGAAATTCAATCCACTCCGGTTCTGAGGTCGACAGAACGGAAAACATGCTTGTCTTCTCAGCTGCTGTGTCGATTTGTCTAGCTAGGGACTCCGAGTAATCAACGAGGGGCACTGGCGATTGAGATGTCGGAGAGTTCGCCGTCCTGCCCTGTCTACTCTGACGCTTATGCTTCTTGACGGACTGAAGCGTGCACTGTCGGATCGCCGTTGGATCCGGGTTGAATATAAGCATTCGAGGGGGGACTTTCTCGTCAGATTTTGCTCCGAAAGAAACGTCAAGGACCAACAGCTCGTCGTCACCACCACCACCATTTGTGTACTTTGCGTTCGTTGTGTTTGGTGCCAACAGTGAGTGTTGTAAGACTGTATTGACAAAAGTATTTTTACGAATCGCGACATTATTGATGGGATGGCCAAGGCGGCGGGCGCCATACTGTCCGTGGATCATACACAGTTCGTTGTTCAAGAAATGCGTTGGGGAGTACACGAAGGGTTTGGAGAGAGTCTCATGAAGAAGAAGGCGAACTTGGAGCATTGATTCGCGCATGCCGCTGCGTTCACGTGACACATATTTTTCAGGAGACGGAACACGACGAGGCATCCTTATTTTAGGAGGGGCTAGCGCGTGGCGAGTATGGTAAAGAGCGTCGACATTGACGGAGGTGGGGAGGTTTGCGATTGGCACATCAGTGTGAGGTAGCCACGAGGAAATCGCACCTATAGCCCGGGGGTCGTGGATGTTGGAACACCTCTGTCCGAAAGGACATGCTACAAAAGTTGAAGTGGCGACACAGCGAGTTACAAAGGTTAGATCTACGGCAGATGCGAGAAACAGAAGAGAGCTCGAGGAACGAAGCGCCGGACTTTAATGACAACGAACCAGAACTCGTCTACGATACTGTTGTTACTGTGTTTCTGATCGGCTTAAGCAACAAAGAATACTGACGCGGATCCACCTCACTTACCTCCGGTACAGATCCACGAAAAACATGGCAAACAGCGGAAGCTTTTTGCCTCTGCAAGTCCGGCCCGTTCCATGTCCATAAGCGTCGTATATTTGAGCTAGACAACGGTCAGGTGTCACAGGTCGACGAGCCGTTTTAAGTTGCGATGCCGTTAGTAACGAAGGTTATATTGACTGAGGCTAAAAAGAAGACAAAAGTCGCCGGATTCGTTCTCACCTCCTCGTCGCCGTGGGCATAGTTGCACTTGTCACCGAAAGGGCATATTTTACCGCGCTTAAAGTGAAGGCAAAGCTCTGTTTTGACTTTGGCGCGTCGGAACGGATCTCCTCGTAGATTCTGGGGTACAAGCCCTTTCGTAGCGTTCCCTATTCCTTCCCTCGAAGTTTCATTCGTACTATTTCGTTACGAGCGATTAATCGATAGTTCAAATTGACGTCGATAGACAACAGAACAAAGTGTTGAGACAAGGATTGGACGAATATTGTTGCCAACGAGTTAGTGCTGGAACTCGACATTATCAAAAGCCCTTACGATGTGCCTCTCTTAATGTTACTCACCTCTCATCCCCGACTTGAGCGACTCTACCGTCGCTCTGTTTTGTGGCATTAGCGTTGTAAGCTCTCGACGCACCAGTGTTCAGGCAGAAGTTTGTCGGAGACCTCGCTGGGTTCCGCTTCTTGGCAGTTGGTAAAAACGCCGCCGGGGAAAGTGGAACAGGCGAGCTGCACTTTTGGAACGACGAGTTGACCGAGGTGATTAGAGATCTGGGGGACCTGCGTGGAATTTATTTACGGGTTAGGACTATTAGGACTATTAGGACTGTTACGAGCTGTGTACATGCAAGGCTCGCGAATGACTGTTGAACCTGTTGTACTGAACCTCTGTATTTTTTTTTCTGTTATTCTGTGATTCTGTGATTCGCGTGTTCAACAAAGACTTGACAATTTTTGTATTATTTGTATCAATCACCAGAACAGGCGAAAACTTACCTCAAAGGGGAGGTGAATGGCTTGGAACAAGGATTCAAAGTCATTTCTTGTTTGGGCGCCTTGAGGACTTCTACCGCCCTTCGGGTCATCACTGGCGCAGGCAGCAGGCGCGGGCGAGGGTCTTGGTCCTCATTTCGAAGGCCATTATACGTGGGGATCAAGGTGTCTGGCTTTCCCACGGCACCTTCATCCTTGATGGTGTTTACGAGAGGAGGCCTGGTCGGCCGAGGCCTCAAACGACGGCTACCGCTGTTAACACTGCTGTTAACACCGCCCTCGAAGTTGGAGCCAGGGGTGACGAACGAGAACTCAGAGTCGTCGAATGACGCCGCGCCCGTGAACTTTGGCTCGGTTATTTCTTCCAGAATGGACAACCCGAAGCAGTCTCTTTCGTGCTCGCCAAATTCTCGAGAAGAACTCTCCTCACTACCAAGACCCTCTCTATCCCTCGACGTGAACTCTGACAACTCGGAGCCCCTCACTGATAGTGGAGACACAACAGACATCGGAGACTCGGAGACCGAAAATGGAGACATAAAAAGGGGGGAGCAAGGTCGGCCCATTTCGGCACGTTCCCCCTCTCCAAAGGGGGTAAAAACAATGCTCCCGTTGCTTCTGCTATACGAACCGGACGTCGACGCAAGGGAAGGCGGACTGAACGGCGTCCCAGGCCTGCCACTGTCCCCATCGGGCGGAGGGGAGCTGCAGAACATGATGAAATTTTGCGACAAAATGGGGAGTCAATTGACATCGGTTTCAGGGATTTTCATTTTGAGGTGATTTTGGTGGGATTTTGAAACACTGAAGAAAAACCATCCACCGTGTCAGTCACCGGGCAAACGGTACAAATATATTGGGAATCCATGTTGACTGTATTAAATGTTCGACAAGCTAGATAACGACGTAACACGAAGACTACGAGGCGAAGGGTTGGGATAACAGCTACCTACGTCCCCCCAGTTAATTCCTAAACATTAATATAACCCAGAAAACCCTTTCTAACTTTACAATACTTCCCCTTCCTTCCCTTCTTTTTCCTTCTCTTCTCCCTTAAAAAAAACCTAAAAAAAGGCTCCCACCCTCCCTCTCCAAATGTCCTCCTCAGATCCTTCCGACGTGAACACCTTAACCTTCGGTCCAGCCCTCCCCTCCTCCTCCGCCTACGCCATAATGTCCCTCTCGGAAGTCTACCTCCTTTTATCCTCCACTTCTGATTCCGGTAATAACTCCGTTTTAGAAAGCTGTTTAAATTACAGTAAACGTTTTAATAATTTAGGTAACATGTCAGGAATATCAGAAATGGAAAAAGAGAATCGAGGTAGAAACATCGAAGATTTAAAAGAACTACTTTTGAGAAAACATACACAAACACAACAACAGGAGAGGAAACGAGATTACATAAATATGAAGCGAGTAAATTTATTGATTTAATGTCGTTGACGAGTGATCCTGAGGAAGCCGTTTGTTTGATACCGAGTTTGGAAGGGAGGTTTAGTAATGAAAATATATCGGGGAGATTTTGGAGTTTGTTAAGAGGTGTATGAGGAATTTTACGTAGGGAGATTAAAATTAGGAGGAGGTATTTTTGTGTTATTAACGTTTGTTTTATTTTTATCAATCGTTATTTTGTTTATTCAATGTGCCCGCGATCCGAAAAACGAATTAATAACATGTAATGTTCTTCCCCCTTAATTTTCCCCCACGAAAAAAACGCCGACGAATACGTTTGACATCGTTCTTATCTGAGACGTTTGTCCTTCTCTAAGCTTCAATAAGATGAACGAACCCGCTGTGTAGCCGAGGCTGTGTAGCCGAGGAAGGTGTTTCTTGCGAGAAATAGGAAATCAAGCTGAAATCGAACGCATTTACGGTATTATAAAGCGGGTTCTATGACGGCGGCATGGCACTCAAGGTAGTGTTCGTCGGTTGCGGGTGTTCGAGTAGTATTTCGTTGAACGTAGTAAATTAGGGGGGGGTGTACTAAAGAGGGATTGGGTATGGGGATTTCAGGGAGGAAGGACTTTTGAAAGGTGAGATAAGGGCGAGAAAAGACGAGCCGGCAGGGATGAGCATGAAGAGTTGCGCATGAGGAGGAGGTAGAAGGACTATATTATTCTGGGGTGGCCGAGATTGGGTTTCTTGGCAGAAGAGGCCTGGGCAGAGCAGCTTTTGGACTTCGTTCAATTTTTGGACTTCGGCATTTAAACTCAATTTTTGGAGGAGCCTCACAGTGTATAACAAATTGATAAAAAGTAAGTAATCGCAACGATGGGGGTTGGGGTTCTATGGCCACCCTTTGCTATAATAGTAACACCGAATAAATCTGAATCCGGCCAGCGTTACGTTGTGTGGAGTTTTTGAGGGTGTTTTCGCTATCGAACCTAGGATATTTTTAAACCATTCGTTAGAAGTGAAATTTTGGTCCAGGGTCGTGACTTTTCGAGATCGTTTTTCCTATATGCCCCTGCTATTATAGAACCCCCTCTAATTACACAACTCGATCCCTTCTAACACTCTCTTATGCTCCTTGTTTGACTGCTGTCGTACCTCCATAGGCTCATTCGCCTCTCGCCTCATTCACAGTTAGGGTTCGCCTCATTCACCTCGATAAACATGAACACTCTCGGACTTCTCGTCGTCTGCCTCGTCGTGACTCCGGTCATGGCCGCAGTGCTCTACGCCAACGACCAAACAGTCCTATTTAACTTCATCAGTAATTATCAATTTGAAAATTTATTTACGACAGGCAACAACATCGTTGATAATGGAGATGATGTAGTTGTAGGGGTAGGGACTTTCTCAGGGTCACCGTACGCTGATTCTACCGCAGGGTATTTCACCAATGCGATCTACTTTTCGTTAGTATGCTCGGGCGCCTTCCACAATTGCGTCCTCGACGGATTAAACAGTCGCCGGATAATGTGGATAGATGGCACAGGTGGAGGTACAATGAGACTTGCAGGGATCCATTTTAAAGACTTATCGTGGAGGTAGTTATGGGGGAGCTTTATATATTAGATATTCTGCTCTCGTATCCGTACAAGGCTGTAAACTATCATCAAACCAAGCCGGTAATGGTGGGGGTATTTATGCAAGGGACAGTGGCACGACGGTGAATGTCTACACGACCAGTTTCGATGGGAATACAGCTACCAACGGCAACGATATATACGTAATATACAGTGGCTGCTCCGTAACTGTTCATTCTACCTGCCCACAAGACTGGAGTGGCACACCAACGGCTGGCTCTGACTTGGATACCTACATCAGTTCTTCTGGTGGTACAATATCAGGAACGAAGAAGAGCTTCGATATCGGGTGAGTTAAATAAAGCAGACGACGAAACTTCCAACACAGAGACTAGCTCGATGAATTTTATTCGACCGTCATCTCGCTGTTTTAAACAAAGTCTGTGAATATTTGCGCTCCCAATTTGAAATAAATCCGTTCTCAAAATAGAGGAATTAGCGACACACATCACACACCATCACTAACAAAAACTTCCGTCCATCCTCATAGCACGTGCGATCCTTGTCCCTCTGGTTCTGTAGGCTTGAGTGACTGGCTAGACCCTTCCAATTGTGTTGAATGTTCTGCTGGACAGAAGGCAACTTTAAGTGATGGTTTGAGGAGAAGATGCGTCGACTGTCCCCCTGGCACCATCAGCGACTCGCCTGTCTCAGACCAGTGCATTCCTTGCACTGGCTCCACATACACATCCTCTGCTGGCCAGACTTCATGCTCCACATGCACCGGCGGAACATGGGCCACGACAGACAACACCGGCTGCACGTCGGACTTCACATGCCAACTTGGACAAGGTCAGGCAGCGATAGGAGGGTCGTGTGAGACCTGTCCTATTGGTAAATACAGCGATAAGACTGATGACTCGCCGTGTTCTTACTGCCCTGCAGGGACGTTCAACCCCAGCACAGGTGCAACCTCCCTCTCCGACTGCACGGATTGCCCGACTGGGCGTTACAGCGTGGATTACGCGGCCCTTAGCGAGTGCACCCAGTGCACCGCTGGGAAATATAACGAAAACACTGCCTCGACTCTCGCTACTTCCTGCGTCAACTGCGCGATGGGGACATACAACACCAACGTTGGATCAGGAGCCGCCTCGGACTGCGCCTTCTGTCCCACTGGCAAGATCAACCCCGACACCACTGGAGCGTCCTCCGTCTCGGCTTGCTCTGTCGACTGTGCCGCAGGCGAAGGCGCCTCCTCTGACTCCACCTCGTGCGAGTCGTGTACGGCAGGAACCTACGGCCCGGCCACCGGCTTGGGTTGCTTTCAGTGCGGCCGCGGCAAATACTCCGAGGCCGTCGGAGCCACGACCGAGACTCAGTGCCAGCAGTGCCCCGAAGGGAAATCGTCGCCGATTGGCGTGCCTTCTCACTGCGAAACGTGCACGGCGGGAACCTACGCCCCAGGCGAGGGTTACGCAAGCTGCTCGACTTGCAATCCCGGGACTTCGTGCGGTGAGGGGGCGACTGAGATGGACACGTGTCAGGCTGGTTCGGCGAGCGGAGCGGGTTCCGCGAGCTGTGGAGTGTGTCCGGCTGGTCCATACTCTAATTCGGACGGTTCCTCTCAGTGCATTACCTGCCAGGCCGGAAAGTACTGCGGAGAGGGCGCCACGGAGATGCTTACTTGCCCGAAAGGAAAGTACAGCAACACTGGCGCCGCCTCCTGCACAACATGCTCCGAAGGCTCTTACTCGAGCGAGGAGGATGGACCGACGGAGTGCGTCACCTGCCAGGCCGGAAAGTACTGCGGAGAGGGCGCCACGGAGATGCTTACTTGCCCGAAAGGAAAGTACAGCAACTTTGGGGCAAGCTCTTGCACAAAGTGCGGACCCTCCACGATTGCGCCTGAAACGTCTACGATGGCCTGTAGCGCCTGCGATTCTTACCAAGTTGCGAACGACGAGAGAACCGAGTGCGTCTGCCAGAAAGGATATTACGTCGGCGAAGATGCAAATAAGGCGCTTCCTGTCCCCGATGGCGTCTCCCCCAACACCGCGGGGATGACAACCGAGACCCTTGACATCCTTCCCGGATTCTGGAGGACATCCGACGGCTCAATCGAGGTCCTTTCGTGCCTCAACGAAGAACATTGCAAGGGCGGCAACAACACGGCTGACCTGTGCTCCGAAGGCTACACGGGTCCTCTCTGCGCTGTTTGCGCCTCTGGATTTGCGGCTACGGGTAACAGGGAGCTGCTAGTTTGTAACGAGTGCACCGGGGCATCCATCTTCACCGTCCTCGGCGTCTTGGCCGTCGTGTTTGTGCTGATTACGGCCATCCTTATCTTCTTCTTCAAGGGGACGAGTGAGAGGACCCCCCCCCCCTTCAAAACGAGGTCGTCTTCCGTATCTGAAAAGTACGAGAACTTCTCTAGCCGCCTATCGAAGATCGAACCGATCGTCAAAATAATCACAGCCTACTTCCAGGTCGCCGGTGGCCTGTCGTTCGTGTACGGGTTGAAGTTTCCAAAGTTCTTCTCGACCGTCACGAACTGGGTTGGGGGGATCTTTTCGTTGAACTTCATCGCCTTCATGCCTCTCGGCTGTTCGGCCCCCGTCAATCACTACACATCGCTTCTGGTCTACACGGGGCTCCCTATCCTCCTGGGGATAGTGCTCATCGCGTCCTCCAAACTGGCTTCAAAGCCCGAGCTACGCAACAAGATCTTTGAGGTCTTCCTGACGATGACTTTCATTCTTCTACCAAGCGTGTCAGTCAAGATCTTCTCTACATTCGCGTGCAAAGACTTCGACGACGGCAAGAGCTTCCTCAAAGTCGATTACAGCATCGCTTGCGATGACGGCCCAGAGTACTGGTTCTACTGGACCTACGCGATGGCCATGATCGCGGTTTATCCAGTGGGTATCCCGCTGATGTACTTCATTCTCGTTTACAGAAAGCGTGACCTGCTCGAGTGCGGGCAGGGTCAGTTGGAAGAGTCGATGAGCGACAATGCGGCGTTGAAGGAGGCCCTCAAGATCAGGGCCAAAAACGAGGAGGAAAATGAGACTCTCAAATCCCTTAGGTTCTTGTACGGCGCTTACGAGCCGAAGTACTGGTGGTTCGAGATCTTCGAGACGCTCCGAAAGTTAGCGTTGACAGGTTTCCTCGTCTTCCTAGCTCCCGGAACGGCCGCCCAGATCGCGATTTCCATGCTGATGGGCCTCGCCACCCTCCGCGTCCAGTCAGGTACGAAGCCTTACATTGAAGCGGTGAATGATAAGTTTGCCGAGGTCGCAATGTGGCAATTATTCTTGATGATGTTCGCCGCCCTCTGCTTGAAGGTTAATTTAGACGACGAGAGTCTGCAGGACCAGGGCTACTTCGATATGACCTTAACCTTAATCCAATTTTTGCCTTTGATCCTCGTCCTGCTGCAAGACGCGCTTACAATCCAGGATCAAGGAAATGACGCGAAGGACGAAGCCATCTCGTTGAGCCAGGATGCCGTCGAGGTCGGCGTGCGAGGTGCCCGAGCAATCACTGAAAGTGTCGACACTGCCATCACCACATTTAAAACTGGCGCTGTCTTGGGAGGAGGATCAGAGATCGAGATGAAGTCGAAGACAAACAAAGATCAAGTGAGAGGAGAGAACCCCGCAGTCCAGTGGAACAGCAAGAATAATGAAGGCGGCGGATTGCTCGGGGAAGGTCAGAAAAAAACTGGAGACGACTACAACATTTAGGAAAGAACGCCAATTATAACAAAAAAAAAAGAGAAAGGGGTGAGGGGGGCGTCAACAATTAAGAGGGGTGGGGGGGGGTGACAACTGCGTTAATGATATAGGGGGGTGGGTAAAACGCAAAAACAATTATATAGAGGGAGGAAGAGAGAACAATTCATAGAGGTGGAGGACTTCGGAAGTCCTCTAGATTAAGAAAGAGAGCGGGTTTAAGACGTACGAGAGGAATGCCTCGTACGCGCACATTAAATAATCAATAGCAATTCTGAAAGTAAAAGTAATTTTGTTTTTACAACTCTTTCCTGAGCCCAGAGAGATCACCATCGTTCAATCTTACATAACCGCGTACTCCGTCATGGCCCAGTTCAAGTAAGTCCCAACTTCCTCGCTCGCAAATTGTTGCGCGCATTTGAGAGGAGTATCTCCTCGAACATTCTTCATGAACAACGCCTTTGGGTAGTGCGGCATTATAGGAACCCCTGTATCGCTCGTAGCGCTTTGCTTCTGGCCTTCTTGCGAAATCGAAGCGTTTACGGTGGAGGTATTATAAAGCGTAGCAGAGCGGGCAGTAGGGAGCTAAAGGGAGCAGAGAGGGGAGATGCGCTTGTTATGAACAATTTGCATTCTGTATAGTAGTTTTGAAGGAAAAAAGTACTCGAGTTCCAGTTTATTCCTAACACTGCGTCATCTTCTTCCTGCCGATGAAGTAAGTACCTTCGTAGTTTCTGCCTCCAGTGTGAAAGCTGGCAACTTCTTCGTCTCGCCGATCGTATATGACCTCAAAACCACTCAAAAACTGCTCGAAGACGACCTTCTTCATCCTGATAGGATGGAAGAGAACGTCCATGTCCATCTCGGCCCTCTCAGAACCCGGCGCGCCCTCCTGATCCCACCATCTGTCCTGAAAGATCAGGAGGCCTCCCGGCTTTAAGGCGTTGTAAAGATTCCTCAAAATAGACGCGCCGTTGAGCACGTGCTCAAGCACGTTCACAATCATAACTGTGTCGAAGGCCTCGTAAAATAGATCGAGGTGCTCTCCTCCTGCATTGATGACGACAGTCTTGCCGTCGAAGCCGTCAATCTGGCCGTCTCTGTAAACGGTTCCGGGAGTGTTTGCCGCGTAGTTAATAGCTCCGGGTTCCATTATGACGTACTTGTTGACTGAGAAGCCCCTAGCCTTCATCATGGTCAAACTTTGAGTCCATGGTCCAGTGCCGACCTCAATGAAGTTGCCGAGGTTGTTGCCGTCAGCGCCCACGCTGACGTAGTTGCTGAAATCCTTCAAGTGCTCGTCGATCCTGTCGCCGGTGCCAGCTTTTCCTGCCTTCTTGCCAGCATTTCCGTTCCACATGGCGAGCTCGGCTTCTTGGGCCATGTGCCAGCGGCTGAGAGAGATCGCAAACACACCTGCCTCTTCAGTGTAAAAGCACTTGTCGTCGTTGTTGGTGCACAAGGGCTTGTCCGTCGCCTCTTCGCACTCAGGGCCGGTGAAACCAGGCAGGCAGAAGCACCTGCCAAGAATGTTTTCGCCGTGCAGGTTGCAGTTGCCCTGATACAAGCAAATGTCATTACGGTGGTGTTGATCCTGCGTCACATGAACATCGCTGCTCTCCCAGCCGTTGGCCAGAACATGCTTGAGGGCTGCTTGAGAGTTTGCGCCGGGAAGATTGCGTCCGATGACCTTCTCACCCCCCTGGAGGTTGGTCGCGGGCTGAGTTTCCTGAGCCGCAACCTTCTGCTCGAGGGTCGCAATCTTTGCTTTCAGGGCCGCAGTATCGCCCGCTTCCTGAGCAGCAACCGTCTGCTCAAGCGTTGCAATTTTGGCTAACAGGGCATCAGTGTCGCCGGGTCCAGGCCAGGACTTGAGCGCCTGTTCTCCTGCTGTCGGGTGGATTGGGGGGTAACCACCTCCGTTGTCAGAGGGACCTGTTTGGGAAGCTGAGACAGGTACGACTGTCGAGGAGGAGTGGTCTCCTACTTGTTGAGTAAAAAAAATACAAAGAACCGCAACGACCGCAATGATCTGAGCGACCTGCTTGGTGCGCATAACCTTGGGGATCCGCATGTGGTTGGTAGGGTTGGGATTGTTGAACAAAATGGCCAAATAATAAATGCGGCCTTCGTTTGGACGCCCTTGGCTAAAGCGACAGGGGTTCGATGTAGATAGCACGAAAGTCCTTCGCTTTTCTAAAACTAAATTCCCTTTCGAACAGGCTGGGCGCTCTTATATTTGGTAGGAACGCTGCGAGAGCAACCAAGATTTTGAGGATTTCAATTCGCCTCACAAAATCTTTTTTTTTTTGCATCCAATTTGGCGGAGTGGGTGTGAAGGATTTTTTTGAAGGGCTGCTACTAGCTGTGATTCGCGATCACGTATTTTATAAGCCCTTGCAATACTTAGTTCTACTAGCTTCAAAAATCGCTTTAAAAAAAATCGTTCGTTCAAGATCAACCCTCAACCCCCACCCCCCACCAAAAAACCATACCTCACTCTGACAAACAAAGCTTAAAGGACCTAATCATCCTCAATACTTTCAGGCGCCAACGACGAAGAGGCAAAGAGCCATTCTTTCCGACCAATTTTTTTTTCTTTTTCCGTTATTTACTCTATCTACAAGACTATGCGCATCCCCTGGATCATTCCTGTGTGTTTGTAAACCATTTATACAAGATACTGTATAACCTTCTTTTTTCATTTCTTCAGTTGGCCGTCGTTATCGTAATCACGCCATTTCTTATGATGGTCACCAGTCGGGTTCGCTATGTGGACTTGATAGCATCTAGGCGTCATCCGCTCGTCTCCAAGCCCCGCACTTACTATTTTCCAGCTCCACTCACCAATGAAACAGCTGCTGTTAACAAAGTTCCCCAGTACCGCGTTCTGTACCTCTGCATAACGTCGCAGAAAATGTTCAAGAACCGCTCGTACCACATTTGGCGCACAATTGGCCAGTACATTAACACCCGCACCAAGAGCAATAACTCTTTCCTTCGCTTCGTTGCTGACACAAACACACAAATGGCTACTGTCGAAGAGGTGAGTGAGATGATGTCGTTCGGAGAAAGGATTGATAATCCTTCGGCCCTCTCAAGCCCTCCTTCACTAACTGAAAAGCTCAAACGCTGCAGATGAAGTCCCTTCGTAACTTGCACTCAATTTCGCTACCCCCTCCTACCCCGTGGGCGCCCAAAAATATTACCATTACCAGTGGTTCGACTCCTTCTTTGTACGACGAGTATGGTGCTGCCCAGCGCCGCTTCATAGCCTCCGCCATTCGCGGCCATAACGACGAAGTACTCCAGGGGACGCCCTGGAAGGGGACTAAGAACAACAATGACCTCTGGGTTTTTGTATTTGACGATGACGCATGGGTCAATGACATAGCAGTCAGGGAGCTAATCGAGACCAAGTACAGGGAGGGCACGGCTGGCGAGAGCACGATAACAGGGCAGGTTCAGTTTGATGTGCCAGGGGGCGGCAACACTGCGTCCAGGTTCATGGGGGGTGGGGGGGCACTTTACTCGCCAGAATGTGTTAAAAACTTCCGGAGGCTCTTCGGGACGGACACGTTCCCACTGCTTCCGGAGGGCGTGGACGGAAAATATTCTGCGTGGATGAGTAAGCTCATCAACGGGGACGATTTAATCTGGAAGGAACTAGGTGAGTTTGGTGTGTGATGGAGAGTGGGTGGGGTGGGGGTCTAATATGGCGGGAGGGAACAGGCGTAAAGTGCGGGTGGGAGTGTGTCGATTATACCTCACCCCCCCACCTCCCGCCCGCCCAGGGCAACAGGGTTTTGACGTCAAAATGAAAGGGAAGATGGGGAAGCTCGTTCACTCCCACGGCTTCCACTCGCAACCGCCGAACTTCTACGAACAAAGGGAACCCCTGCATGATTTGGGAGATAGTCCAATTACTTTCCACTCTTTAGACGGACCTAAGCAGAAAGATAGAGGCAAGCGAGCCAAGTCTAAAGTTGCCTCTCTCACTTGTGGGGATTGCCCGAAGCTGTACACTCAACTCTACGAGAGGAATTACCTTGGCATCAAGAACTCAACAAGGTTCGTTGAAGATAATCGGCAGGATGTAAATATAAAAAATACTTGAACAAGAAGAGAGAGTTTTTTACTTTTTAAGTTCTAAATGCCCTGCATATTACCCCCAAAAGACGGCCTCGTCCAATTTTGGATGTAACTCTTCTACTACACCAAATCAAGTCCAAGGAGAGAAAGCAAGGAGGGAGGAAGGAAAACTACAGGGTTCAAAGTTTCAAATTTTAATTCATCCTGACTCAAAGTAACATGACGAGCAACCAAACAATAGCTTCTTCTGGTGGCACTAGAAGGCCAGGCACAGGTGGTTCACCTAAATCTGCGATCAATGAGACTATTAGAGTAATCTGCAGGCTCAGACCTACACTGCCCATGGTGAGATGAAATGGGAGGGGAGAACGGGGAGACTGCGAGGAGATGCTCGCCATAAGTTCCTTCCTTGCACAAATACGTAAGCGCATTCTTGACGCGCAAAAACCATACTGACTCACCACCACGAATTCCGTTTTTTCTCTGCAAAATAGGATGCTCCGATGGTAAGCTCTCCCAGGGAGGGAGTCGGGGCTGCAACCTTCATCACACCAGAGTCAATGGGCACCGGTGGGGCAAGCTCGTACGAGTCATACGTCAGTAACTTTACCCCCGGGGGAGATCTGACGTATAGCAAAAATTGGGGGGAGGAGGTGAAGAGTTTCAAGTACTCAGGTTGTGTTGGGCCGGACGTTGAGCAGGAGGAGCTCTACAGCAAACAAATCAAGGACATCGTTAGCGGAGTCATGGACGGCTACCACGGAACTATTTTGGCTTATGGACAGACGGGGAGCGGGAAGACTTACACGATGGAAGGCGAGGGTGACGCCAGCGCTGGTGTCATCCCTCGGAGCCTGAGGGACATGTTTGAGATTGCGAGTGAAAGCGTCGACGATATCACCTTCTCCATCAGCTACCTTCAAATATACTGCGAAGTTATTTACGATATGCTTGACACGTCTTCGAGAAAGGTGTTGAGCATCAGGGAGAAGGACAACCGGCTTTACGTAGAGAACCTGACTGAGGTCCCGGTGAAGAGTGTCGAGAGTTGTCTTGAGCTGATCAAGGAAGGGGACATGAAGAGGGCAACTGCGAGTACGCTTCTGAACGCGCAATCGAGCAGGTCGCACGCTGCATTGCTTGTGACGGTCACGAGGAGGAAGAAAGCGAACAAATCCGGCAAGGCGACTGCTTGTGTGAGCAACCTCGTCATGGTTGATTTGGCAGGAAGCGAGAGGGCGAAGCAAAGCGGCGCCAAGTTTCAACAATTCGAGGAGCTCAAGGCGATTAACTTGAGTTTGTCAGCCTTGGGAAACTGCGTCTCAGCCTTGGCAGCCAATAAGACCCACGTGCCCTACAGGGATAGCAAGTTAACTCGTCTTTTGCAGCACACGCTCGGAGGCAACAGCAGGACGGCAATGGTTGTTTGCGTTAGACCAGGAAACGACGATGCGGGGGAAACCTACAGCACCTTGATGTTTGCCATGAGGGCTAGCAACGTGAAGGTACTAGCCAAGGTCAACACCGTCTTGGATTTCGAGAAGCTCTACAAGGACTTGCAGCTTAATTTAGATGGCAGCAACGACGATGTTCATAGGATGGAACTTGAGGTTGCAAATTTAAAGATAGAGCTGGAGAAGGCGAAGGAAGCGACTCAAATTGCTGAATCCCAGAGGGAGGCATTGAACAAGAGGTTTGAGATGTCAGAGAGGGGCTTCCAAGCTTCGCTCGCTGCGGCCGGAGGGGAGGACAATGGCGATCTTGTCGAAGCCATCGAGGGCGTCAGTGAAAAATGGCAACAGGAAGTGGAGGCTATTCAACAGGAGCATGTCAAGGAGATTGAGGCTCTTAAGATGAAGCACGAGCAGAATCTCAAGGCTTACAAGGCGGCGGCAAATAGCGCCAACTTTGACACTGAGGAAGCAGGATTTGAATTAGAGAGGGCGCAGAAGGGGCACTTGGAGACCCTCGAGAACGTGACCAAGCTGACAGAGAAGCTCAGAGAAGCGGAGGAAGAGAACAGCGGTAGGATAGCAGAACTACTGGACGAATTGAATGCGAAAAATCTGCTTATCGAAGAGCTGGAGGGAGGGCGCGAAAAGACACAGAAGGCGCACAACGAGAAGATCACGGAATTGGTGATGAGGCTGGAAGAGCTCGAGGAAGTTCAGCAGAGCCGGAAGGCAGACATGGTTTCTCGCGAGGCCGTTTTGGAGATGGAGACGCTGTTCTCAGACACTGTCGAAAAGCTCATGCATCGTGTCAATCAGTTGGAGGGAAAGGCGAAGGAGAACAGGGAAGTGGAACAGATCGGAAACAAGCACGTCGACCATAAAATTCAACAGAGCAGGCAGAAGAACGGCGATCCGCAAGCAATGTCGCTCTTGGCGCAAATGGAACAAAATGTGGGGGGGAGAGGAGTTAGGGTCGAGCCAGGGAGGTTACGGGCTAGGAACGGGCGAAAGCAGGCTTTTTGAAAAAAATAAATAAAAATCGCACATGTTCGCTTTCATGAATTTTTGGTTTTCGTTACCCTTTTGATGTACTATCAATGCCACAGACTAGACGATAGCGTCACGCATGGCGACCCCCCAAGTCCTGCCAACCTTCATGTGCAAAACGAGGTCGACCGAAAGTTTCAGCTCGCTCTTAACATCGACGCCGCAGCAACGGGTGATGACGCTACTAAGGAGTTTTACACTTTCGGCGGAGCAAGGAGTTTCGAACAAGAGCTCGTCATGAATCTTATTTTGTAGAAAAGGCGACATTTGTTAGGAGAACAGAGAAATGTCACGTAAGAAAATTTGCTCACCTGCAGCAGCATCAAGGGAGTCCTCAGCGGGCCCTTCTTATCACGCCAAATTTTGAGAAACTTGGCCGTCTTGAGCATGCCTAGCTTCATAATGTCAGCGGCGCTCCCCTACAACGAGCAAAGTGGTTGTGTTAGTGCCCTCTTGCTCTCTTTCATTTAAACTCTTCGCGTCGGTCTTCGCTTCGGTCATTTGCTCACCTGTATTGCGGTGTTGACAGCCTGCCTCTCGGCTTGGGCCCTGTTCTGCGTGTTATCACTGTTGATATTCTCCAACATTCTGCGCCGGCCTGTAATGGTTCTGACGTAGCCGTCGAGCTTAGCTTGTCGTTTGACTCCCTCAATCCACGTCTTGACTGTGGGGAATCGGAGGAAGAAGGATTTGAAGAAGCTCCCTGCAGTGGCAGAGTCAACCTCAAGCTTCTTCGCGACCTGGGCAACGCCCATTCCGTAGACGATTGCCAGCGTGATCTGCTTCGCGATGGCCCTTTCGATGGTTGTGACTTGTGAAGGGTCGGACTTGCCAGTGATCATCATCGAAATTCTCTTATATACATCCGTGGAGTTGCTGTGCTGGTCGTTGAAAAGCGAGAGGAGGACTGGATCCATGGACATGTGCGCCAGAATTCGGACCTCGTTTTGACTATAATCGCAAGAAAACAGGGTAAACCCCGGGGATGCAACAAAGCTGTCTCGAGGATGGACTCCACCGAAAATTGACGAGGACGGGATATTTTGAAGGTTCGGCTTACGACAAGAGAGCCTACCCGTCCGCGTCCCGACTTGAATCCACATGGGGTGGATACGATGCGGAGTTTGAGTGGAAGCAGGATCGGTTGGAGCAAAGTACGCCGAGGTTTTCGATTTCGGAGGGATGGCAAACTTGCAAAGAGGGAGAATGTACGTAGACTTCAGCTTTTGTAACTTCCGATACTCAAGAACAAGAGCGCAAACGGGGTGGGCAGTTTTCAAGGCCGTGAGGATTTCGTTTGACGTTGATATCTGCTCTGTCTTCATTCTTTTCGCGGAGTACGGATTGTGGCGTGGCTGCTTCAGTTTTAGCTTCTCGAAGAGGAGGGCAGAGACTTGCTGGGAAGACCGGATATTGAAATCGTCGTCATCGCTGAACGCTTGAACTCGTTGCGATATCTTCTCACACTCTTTCTCTAGGTTCTCCCTTATCGAGAGCAGCCTATCTGGCAAGAACCCAACTCCATTGAATTCTAACTCTGCCAATAGCGCAGTGAGGGGACTTTCTATTTGATAAAAAGCGTCACTTACGGCAGCGGAGTGGAGTGCAGAGCGGGTGATCGAGTGGAGAATGAGCGCACGGTGCAGGTCGTCTTTGTATTTGCAGAGAATAGAAAGGGGTTGAGGCACGGTCGGGGAGAACGCCGTCGGCGTGAAGCTGGAGGGCGAGGCAAACTTCTCCCAAATTTCCTCGAATTCGTACTCCTTTTCGTCCCTTTTGCCAGGGCAGAGCATATAACTTGCAACCTGCAAGTCAAAAACGTTTCCCATCACTTCCTGTACACTGTAACCGCGAGAAAGATATGGCAGGATTTGAGGAATTAGATTGTACGTGACAATCTTCGGAGATTTTGGGATCAATTGAGGCGCCGTCAGAATTCTATGAAGCGCAGACCAACGAGAAGAGAGGGGGGCGGAGTTGTTAAACGGCAGCTTGTCTGAGAGGGGAAGGAGGAAGGTCTGGGGCTTGCCCTGGTACTCTACCAAAAACATAGCAGCGAAAACATCCAAATCCACAACATTACGGCGAATTTTCCCGTCGCACGTGCAGTTCCATCTGTTGCACTCGTCTTCTTTCAACCCTTGGGCGCCCTTCGGCGTGCAGTATTTTCGCCCCACTCCGTCAAAAGGGCTGCTCAGGTAAGAATCATTGAATACAAAGGTGAATCCTACCAGAGCGGACGACAGGGCCGTAGACACGAAGAGGTTCAGGGATGTCAGGGACGATGACGCGTTGTACATGTGCTGGGAGGAAAGAGGGAGGCGACGGGTGGGAATAAGAGGTTGGGTAAGTTTGTGAGTTTGTGAAGGGGCGAAGCAAGCTCCGAAGATATTGTTACCTCTGAAATATTCTCGAAGTCTGACTCTAGGAGGACCCCGCCTGTGAGAGCGGACGGGAGGGACGTCTTCTTTGAAGCCTTCAGCTTTGTCGTCTTGACGGCCTTTCGTTTTGTCAGTGTTTTTTCTTTCTTTCGAAGGTGCGAGGGAGACGCAAACTTTACTCCAGAAGTTGGACGAGGTGCTGATGAGGCAGGGACGACTGCTTCTTGTGGGGGCGGAAGGGGGGGTTGTGGAGACAGAGGTCGACGCGGTGTTTTACTGTTGATGTACGGGTTGAGAGGTCGAGGTCGAGATGTTCGGGGAGGAGAAGGAACAAGAGGAGCAGGCGACAAAGACATGGGCGGTTCCGAAAGAATTTTCTGCTCGGTGTGGTTTTGGTCCCCGATACGACTGATTACCCCTCCCTGCGGACGCGGAGGTGGGGCATGGCTGGCCTTCAACTCATTCTTCACAACAAAACGCAGGTGTTAAATCGACTCCTTCCTCATTCAAATTTATTTCCTAAGTTACGACCATCTACACTCACCTCTTTGAGGGTCTCAAAAATACTCCTGCCTCCCATTATCACCGGACTACCGCCAAAGACTTCCCCACAGCCACCATTCGATGCCAGACTCAAGGTGTCCTGAGAATGGGGGGTCGTAGACTGGGAGACAGACAGAGACCGTTGAATCAACGTTACGCGGGAGGAAAGGGAGGAGACATCACCAAAAAGACTTCTGGGCGAAGGAGGGACCACCCGAAGCGCTATGAAGTTCGTGTGGGGGGCCATTGTGTGAAGGTTGGTCGGGGGGAGAAAAGGGCAATGAATTTCCAATACTAGTCCTTTCTATGAGAGACAAGGAAAAATAAACTGGAATTGATTTAAGTAAGGAGAGGTAAGTGCTGACCTACTCTTATAGTTGTAGGTCTATGATATTTCCAGATTTATTATGTTTTCCCAGTTTCCAGATTTATGCACAATATCATATTAAAAACGATTCAAACGTCAAAAACATCAACCAACTGGTTTCTTACTAACTCTCGCACCAACTAAACTATATCAGTACTTCGGATTTCCCTTAGAGAAGATTTATATTCGATAAAAGGTCTAGTGGTGCTTCTCGTCACCAGTCAGATTTCATCCCCGGCAGGTGACCTCACGCGACTTTGTTACGATGTCGAAGAAGAGCGCCGCCCAGATAAGGCGAATGCAGGCGCGCGCTGCGGCGCGGGGGGAAAATTACGAATTGCCTGAGGGTTGGACCCCTCCCAAGCCGGAGGCTCCAAGCGATGCTGAGCTTGCGGCCATGAGTAGCAAGGATCGAAGGTAGGTGGTGTGGGCGAAGGACAGCCTATTCTGACTGTACTAACTATTTCACGATGCTTGCAGAAACGCCAAGAGGAAGATGGCGGCCCTCGGTCAGGTGCCTCGGGTTGAGTCTAAGAAGAAGAAGAAGAAGGAGAAGAAGAAGGATGAAGATGTTGATGACGGTGACGATGATGTGAAGACAGAGTTGGTTGCGGAGGAGGTGAAGCCAATCTACACCGAAGAAGAGCTCGAAAAGATGAGCAGCAAAGAAAGGAGGAGCGCGAAGAGAAAAATGGAGGCCATAGCGGCAGAGTCCAAAGGTGTTGACGTGGCCGTTTTCAGAGAGGAAAAGAAAGAACAGGAGGAAATGGAGGAGGCGAAGGCTAAGGCGAAGGGGGCGGAGGAGGAGGAGGAGGAGGAGGGGGACAAGGGCGACGGCAGAAAAAAGGTCAACCCTTATATTGTGTTCGTGGGGCAGCTGAATTTCAAGACAACTGAGAAGGATTTGTCGGAGCACGTAAAGAAAAACGTATCAAAGGTGCGTATTGAGGTTTCACAAGCTTCGGGGCCAAGAATTAGGGGGGAAACCACTCTCACTAGGTATAAGATTGGCCTACTTTGTTGCCGCACAAGTTCTCACCCCCACCCTCCCTCAACTACATGAACGGTCGCACACACACAGGGGGTTGCGAAAACGGTCAAGATCAGGATCCTGACGGACAAGGGAAGCAAGAAGAGCAAGGGAATGGGTTTCATCGAAACAACCACCCCCGAGAATCTATTCGAGGTGAGGGGCAGCAGCGAGCGATCACGAAACGAGTCGTTGAAGAACGGTAGACGCATCCTCGTTTCCATATTCGAACCTCTAATCCTCTCATCGCTTTTCTCCGTTCCACCCTTCGCAGCTGCTGGCTCTTCACCACACCAACCTCGACGGAAGGAGGATCAACGTCGAGAGGACCGCTGGAAAGGGGGGTGGCAAGGAAAAGAGACAGGAGAAGATAAGGACCTTTCGAAAAGAACAAAAAGAGAAGATGGTTGAGACCGTTGAGAAGGTGTTCAAGGAGTACCAAGAAAGGGGTGAGATCAAGGAGGGGGAGCTTGACGACATGGTGAAGGAGGTGTGCAGCAGGCATTCCGTCGTAGTGGTCGATCAGAGCCTGAAGGAATACGTGGAGATGAGGGGTGACGGGCTGGAAAACCCTTCCGCGTACTTGAACAGCATCGTCAGTAGAGTTGCTGCGGACGGGGTCGATAGAAGCGAGATGGAGAGGCAGAAAATGAGACGGCTGGAGAAGGAGGGCAAGGGCGGCAGGAGGGGTGGTCAGATCGGCAAGCAGAAGGGGAAGGCGGAGGAAAGGAAGGAGGGAAGAGAAGGTGATAAGGACGACGAGGGGGTGGACATGGTTTCCAAGTTCAGCACTTTAGGTGAGGCTTGTTATTTGACGAGGTGCGAGCAATACGCGAAATATCATGCTAACTTACAACACTACGCAGCTGGAGAAGGAGTGGAGATGGAAGAAATAAAGCTCACGAATCCTGCGACGGGGGGGGGGGGTTGACTTTCTGAATAAGGTTTTCTCCAGGTCCAGAGGGAGAGGGAGATAAAAAAGGAAGAGGATTTTGCAGACAAGCAGCAGCCAAATTGCACAGTATTTAAAGACCCGTTCTCTTTTCACCGCTCTTTTTCCCTCCAGTTATCCCCATTTCGGCGTCGCTCCTACCCGCCTCTCCCATCAGCTTCCCGCTCGAGTACATGCAATAGTATCCAGTGGTGGGGTCAGGAATCCCCTCAAAGCCTACTTTCTTCTCACTCACGTCCTCGTCGATCTTGGAGAGAGCTACGAATTCGTCGCTCGTCGCCTCGGGCTTGTTGTCGACGAATCTGTTACGGTGAGGACAAGCAGTTAGTCGTAGAAAAGATTTGATAAGATAAGGTTGTATACTCACGCAGTAATGCTCTTGAGCCCCCATTGAAGGGCACTCGTTTCACCGGTCGCCCTCATCGCAGGGTAGATCCGCTGCGCGTGCTCAGCGATCAGCCTCTTCTGCCTAGTCGCCGCAGCCTCCACAGAAACTCCGTCTGCGCCGACAAAACCGACGGGGGACCAATCCTCCCCGTCAAATCTGACTGCTACCTCAGCGAAGGCGACACCGGCCACCCGCCCCTCTTTCTTCACCTTCCCTCTGAGCTTAAGGTACTTGTCCCACTGGCTTTCGCGGGATGTTAGCTATTGCACACAACTTTTCCCATCGATGTCGGCCTCCTCTTTTCTCTCACCTTTTCGGCTTCAGTGTTGCCTTCTTAGAGGCTCCGCCAGCTCCAAACCCAGCTAGAGCGCTCGTTGACGCTACTAAAGTCAACAGCATCAGAATCAAGAATGGAAGAGAGCGAATCATCGTCAAGAAGCGAGGGTTGGTTTTCAGGACATTTTTCCTTTTGCAGAAAAGTGTAGAAAACTGGCCTAAAATGGGGTGCGTACTTGGACGACGGTAGACAGGCAGCATCTCGCATCCTGTCTTGTAACCTGCATTACAAATTGAAAGCCTTCGGTTTGTCGCTGCCGCGGAAACATTGGAAATTGGGCAAACAAGGTCCTTTGTTTGTTGGTCGTCACAACCTCCGTCCTGCACACACCAAAACTCACCCTCATCGCTCGGGCGTGGACTCGCAGGAAGTCAATTCGATCTAAATCTCGCAAGGCGTCGCGCTCTGAGTTCCGGAATACCATCGGGGCGGCAGCCGCAGAAAAGTTTTCTGCCCAGGTCCAGGCCAACATTTCTAAGGTGCGTAGGTTGACAAGCATGCTCTTGCGGAGGCAGCCAGTCGTAGCGTAGGCGCACGAGCACCTTAATCCTCACACATTGCCCCCCAACCATTGCGACTTGTCTGTGGTGCGATGTTCCGCGCAGAAACTCGAGGGCGGAGCTTCGTCCCTCAGCGCCCTCTCTTCGATGCTCGGGTCCAACAACGAAGTGGAGGACATGGCCGACGGCGAAACCGCATCGACTCCCAACCCTATGGCAGGAGTGAAAGTCGCAAAGAAGAAAACCGTCGTTCGTGCTTCGAAGAAGCACTCCAAGGTCGCACCTGCAGGGCAACCAGGCGCTCACCGTGCCAGGGTCCAGGTTTCCAAGTCGAATAAGAGGGGAAAGACAAAATTTGGTTTCTCAACGAAGAAGAAAATCGCGACGAAGAAGCGAGGGAGCAAGAAAGCCGCCTACTGATCTGCGGCCTGACGTTGTCCTTTTAATGCGAAGCTACATTTTTTATTATCCTCTTTTCCGTCTACACCTCACGCACATTATCGCATGAGGTCCCACTCGTTACCCAAAATCAACATTAAGTGCTTCGTGCGAAAGGGAGGCCTCGTCTTGGTCGCCCTCCTTTTCATCACCAATCATATTCTTGACCGAGATGGTTTACTATTTCTCCCGTTGTTTGTTTACCCGGTCGCCCTGTACACCACCACCGACAGTGGCTACGCCCCCAACTGCTGCCTCGCGAACCACTTATTGCGCACCCTGGGCAGAGTCGAAAAAGGCTGCTCTTTGGCCCGCGTTGGAGACTGGGTGCTCCTTCCTCCAGATCTTGACATCGGAGGAGCTTTTCGAACTGAACTCAATGTGTTCACGGACGACGCCGTCGAAGAATTAGGGAGATTAGCAAAGGTGAGCGAATGTATGGTGTGTATGGTGTGTGTCGGTACGAAAAAAATGTCCTCTCACCTCCCCAATATCTCACAAAAAACCCCTCGCCCGACCAGGATCTTCTCCACTGTAACCTTGTCTCGTCTTCGTCAGTCCCTTCCTCTGTGACTCGGATTTCGTACGGGCACAGAAATAAGTTCTCTGCCCACCCCGTACTCCGTGCATGGCTGCCGTCTGCACTTTCTCTCCCACCTCTTCTCAAAAAGGCAGTACTTGACTGCGGCGGTGGTAATTTGAGTTCGACTGCAGGTGAGAAACACAACTGTGTCCCTGCCACTCCTCTTCTACTAACAACTTCGTTGAAAATTGAAGCCGTTCACATGAGAATAGAATCCGACTGGTACAACACCGCGTACTCTAAAAACAAGGACGTCCCTTACTGCGTCATGAAGCAGGCAGAAGAGGGTCGCTGGTTCTGCTACTCGCCTGCCGAGATTTTACGCTCAGTGAAAAACAGTCGCAACGAGATGAACGCTCAAGCATTGATTCTTCTATACTCCCAGCCAGCAGAACAGTTTGCGGAGGGAACGGGGGAGGGTCCCATCGAGACTGCGAAGAGGTGAGAAAACAAAGCAAATTCAACTTGATACGCTGCTTTGACCCAATGAAACAATAGTAACGCATGTAACGCAATACTGTTCTAATATTGTTATGTTAACACTAACAACATCGTAGAATGTTTCCAGACCTGCAAATTCACCATAAATCGACATCGAAAGCCTGCACGGCTGCCTTATCCGACCTGAGCTACAACGCCCAGGTGAGAATCAGTGACTTATCTTTCCTGCCCAACGCCTTCTGATTCGTTATGTTAATGTTAGTCTAACACCATCAACGCCAATGCTATACTTCTCGCGCTCCTGCTGGTGCCCCATTGTTGGCAGGCATACGTTGACCTCTGGATTGCTGTCAATTCAAGAATATTTATTGGCACGCCTGACCAGAGCTCATTTTCCAGCCTCGCCAAGGAAATAAGAAGAGGAAATGGGCAAGAGACGTTATCATACAGCGCAGTACAGCGAGGAAAGGCAACCGTGCTACTACCCTGTGGCGTGAGCGGAGAGCGTTGCGGCCTACATTCAAAAAACTTTTTGAGACGGTTGAATATAATCTGAAAGCATCGTGATTTTGGTCATGAGAAGGGAACATATTTTAAGACAAAACGAGGCTTGAACTGTTGCCTCCTCTGGATTTCTTTTTCTTTTCAGCCCCCCCTTGAGTGCCATCGCCATGCACATCTTCCGCAACTTGTCTCTGCATTCTCTCGAAGAATTTGGTGCTTGTGTTGAAGTCGTCGTTCGCCTCAATTCCGCCATCCACAACTTTCCCTGAGCTTCTCGCCTTGGCGAGATCATCGCGAAGCTTGCGGGCTTCGTAAGGATTGCTCAGACCCAGGCCTGGCTTGAGGCGGCTGACTAACTTCTCATCGGCTTGCTTGGCTGCCCTCTCCTTTCTCCTCTTCGCCTTCTTTGTGGCTCTGAGCCTCTTCCTCTCCCCGCTGTCCATCTCGCTATCAGCCTTGAGGACGCTGTCTCTACCCCTCTTGCCTCCAAAAACTTCTTCTGGCGCGCTTGATCTAGCGTCAGAGACGGTAAGGGGAATGACCTCCTCCATAGCGATGGCGGGTGCTTGTGATTTGACCTCTGCAACCTCGCTGGCCGGCCTCGGGCTGAAGTGGTAGTTGCTGAGGGCGTCCAGCTTGGAGCACAACTTCGCGAAGAGCGCTTTCATCTCCGACTTAGCCTTCCCCTCGGCTGTCTCCAGCTCAACTTTGTCCTTGTCATAACCAACTGCAGCCTTGAGATAATCGCGCTCATACAACTCTCCCAAACCGAGTTTGCTCTTTTCCTGGCTGACCTCAGGTGCTCTTTCTCCCTTGCTGCGAGTAACGGAAGGTAATTCGCGGGGTGCTACGTCGTCCCAGTCCTCCTTTAAAATGCGACGCTTGATTATATCTTCTAGGTTCTCAGTATGCTCGACTGTGATAGTCGGGGCAAGCTTTGAAGGCTGTTCGAAGGACGGGGCGACTGTGAGCAACGAATCGGCGGGCCGGGCCGCCGCCGAGACCTCTCCCGTCATCATCCAGGGTTTCTCGGCCAGGGCCTGGATAGAAGTGATGCGGTAATAGAGAGGAGCAAAGCAAGGAGTGAGAATTGTGTCGATGTCAACGGAGTTGGGTGGATAACATTATGAATGACATCTCACCTCCTCCTCCAGCTCTCTAGTCTGCTGCAGCAGCTTTTTCTCCTTGGCGGACGTAGGTACCGGTGCCGAAATCTCGACACCGACATCGGACCTTTTGGCCTTGTATTTCTCCATCGCCTTGCTGTTTGGTTTTCCGAAGAAATCCTCCGCAGTGAGATCTCCCTCCTCCTCAGAGTCGCCCCCAGAATCATCATCGTAAAGGCGAGCCAATACGCCAATTTCGTCGTCGTCCCTATACAGTTGCTCCTGCTCGTCCTCAACATCTTCATCGGAGCCCGAATCAGAGGCACCGCCGTAGGTGCTGGCCTTTTCATTCCTCTTCTTCGTCCTCGTCTTTCTCTTCTTATCTTTCTTCTCATCATCATCAGCATCCCTGAAGTGCAGCCGCTCCTCTTCGTCGGCCCAATCTTCCATATCAAGGACATCAAAAAATCCATCCCGCATGGGAGCACCCATTGGGTCCCCGTCGTCCGAGAGCTCGTCAGATTCGCCAGACCGTGGCAGCGAGGTTGGTACGGCGACGCCAATGTCCTCAGCCTCAGACTCAGAACCAACATCCGAGTCCGAGTCCGAATTCGAGTCATCCATGGCGGCCATAGATCTCTCCATACGCTCGCGAATCCTCTTTGCTTCCTCGTCTTCCTCGTCCCCCTCCTCGGGCTCCATCTCTGTCTCACTCCTCTCCGCACCATCACTCTCCTCATCACTCTCCTCGTCACTCTCCCCAAGCTCCAGCAACTCAACCCGCTTCCCCCTGAACTTGCCTCTCCCCGCAGTCACCAGCTCACACTGCGACCATATTTCCTCCACGCCCATCCCAGCCAGCACCAACTCTCCACCACCACCAACTTCCCTAAACATGGCTGCAGCCGCTGTGCCGAGGGTGGAGTCGATTTCGGCGTTCGCCATACCGTTGCGACGAGACGCCAGGAGGGCTGTTAAGAAGCCGTCACCCGAGATCAGCGACGTAAGGTCGGACAGCGTCTGTTCAACAGAGGCAGCCATCGAGAGGAAGAGGAGTGATGAAGGGCAGCCACAAACTAGAGAAAATATTCAAATAACGCTTAAGTCCGTCGAATCGGTTCTAGCGGCGTTTAAGAAGAATATTGACCTAGAAAAACGCGCGATCAATGATTTTCAATGACGAGAAGGAAGAGTATCGGCCAAAATTTGCTTTGACCATCAAATGTTCTGTGAAAATCGTGGATGTTAATGGAGCACAACGTACTCATACCGGACCATTTGATACCGTTCTCGTTTTCGTCATGGTACCCTAGGTTCGCCCACTGTGCCCTCAAGGGCGTTGTCATCCCTCTTCCTCCTGAATTCCTGGCGTGGCTTTCCGAAGATGGGCTCCTGATGCCACTTGAGTGCGACGAGGGCGAAGATTCCGTTGAATGGAGCGACGAAGAAATCGGCGAGGGAGGTGACGGAGACGGAGACGGAGATAAAGCAGAACAAGACGATTGTAAGTCGATTTCAACGCTAATCTATTTTACTGGTCTCGTTCTTTCTTGCTCACCACTACTATATTCCACGACCTTGCAGGCCCTGTTCGTCCATCTTTTCCATCCCTCTCCTCTCTCATACTCCCCAACCTCCCTTGCGTACCGAAGATGAATTTCTCTGCGCCGGTCGATGCTGTCTGGGTAAACGGCAATAGCTTGAAGTGCTGCACGCTGGAGGACGTCTACAAGCTCCTGAAGAGCAGCGATTTCATAAGCTGGGACATTTCGCAGGTAGGCGCCCACAAGCACAGTTAATATTCTTCACGCTGGCGACAAATATTTATGCATGCGTCTAGCCTCCTCTAACCTAACCTGAAATACTACCACCACCAAACCCACAACCACCGAATGAACAGGGCGCGAAAGATCTCGTCTTGAAGAAATACCAGAACCTGCACCCTTCACGCTCCTTCCGACTCTGGGTGTCCTCTACAGTCCACGCGATTGAACAGCGGGACAGCACAACGTACTACCCCTATCTCCTGAACGAACTTGAAAGCCTAAAAACGACGATTCTGAGCTTTTGGGAGGAACATGTGAAGGGGAAATTCGACGGAGATTACGTGCTCGACGTCTACATTACGAAATCTAATAAGGGCTACATTGTCGACTTTAACCCGTATTCCGAGTCCACGGATTCGTACCTGTTCACCCGTGAAGAACTGGAGGATTTGAAGGCCACAGAAGTTGTTGGTGACTGTGACTTTAGGGTTGTCACCCAAGAAAAGGAAGTCAAACCGTCAAAGTACAGTGGCTATAGGGGCCCTATAGATGCGGTAGACATCACCGGGACTGGATTCGAGAGCTTTAAGAAACAATGTTACCGCCCAAGTGAATTGTACGAGGTGGAAGAGATCGACAAAGAAGAGGGGTCAGAATTGGATTGAGCTTTTGTTTTTTTGAAATGTGACTGATGTTCCTTTTATATTTTCTCCCCCCCCCCCTTCACGTTTCTGCACGACATCCCTCCCCCATTCAATCTACTATGTCAACGACAACATACTTGCTCTTAAAGGTCGGCGCTAGGCTGCGGTGCGAAACCTGTGTCTCCATAAGGCGTATCAAACTGATAATACGGGCGAGAAGGACCAGAAAGGGTAAGAAACAACGATAAAAAAACGCAAATAAAAAGCCAACGGGTAAAGAACTTACGTTGTCGTTGGAAGGCCCGCCCTGCCTGAAGAGTTCCTCGAAAGCTCCGGGAAAGGAAGCGGCAAGAAGTCTGATGCCGATGATCAGGAGCTGCACGGAATAGGTGGGGTTAGAGCAATAAGTAGATTCATCTGGAAGCTTAACGATTCAACTTCTTATCGAAGAGGTCGTATCGAAGGGGGCAATGCGACGGAAGTCTTTGATTCGACCCCAAATCAATTTGTCTTACCAACGTGATAATGCCCATTGCAACACCAAAGCCCCCCATTCCAAAGAGGAAAAGAGCGAGAAAAACATCAACAATGAAGCGCCCCTTGAACGTGAAAATAAATTCGGTGTGGTTATTCATCTTCTCTACCATACTCGATGGCTGCTGGATAACTGACACAAACACAAACATTGCAATCGTGATGGTGTAGAGGGCAATAATAACCCCAAGGTAACCACCCGACGCCATGAAAACGATGGAACAAATCACGTCCAGGAGGTACGCAATAGCGGAGGCCCCGCGAAATCCAGTAATGATGGCGGAGTCATCCATGGCTGAAGTAGATGTGATCCAATAATGCCAACAACTATATTTGGCCTGGTCTGGTCCAATATACCAGCAAGTGCCTGGAGAAAGATTTTTGTCTAATAAACAGGGAACGGGCCCGCCACTCTATTGGCGTAGAGCATCTCAGAACTTGCCCACAGTGCTAAAGCTGCTTGATGCCAAATTTCCTTCTTTTCTTCATCCTCTTATGCCATGTGTTTATCTCCTTCGTGTCGTTTTCTCTTCCCGACAAAACTGCGAAGATACAAGTAAATATAGATAATACAACTCATCCTGGCCTCGAAATTCAGTAACCAGTAATGTCTACACCCTTTGCGCAAGTTTCAATTAGGAGGACGAGCACTGCTCTGAGCTGTTAGACTTCTCGAGATTTCTCGTGTCTGAAATCGCACCTCGGTCTTGCTAAATCGCCTCCCAGCTATAGCAACACATTGGTCCCGTCTTACTTCATGAGTTTGAACATATATTACATAACACCGCTGCAGCCCCCCGAGTACGCCTCGCCTGACTTAAAATCCATGGCCCAATGCTTTGCGAAAGTCAAGTGAACGGGATTTGAACGAGGCGTTGTCAGAGCTTCCAGATTGTATTCATTGTACAATAGTAAACGCTCCGTCCGGCCCAAGACTATATATAACTCCACACGCGAGCATTTCAAGGAAGTATTGGTGGCGACATCGGCGACGCATATTGTTGTAGACCGCTATACTGAGTATAGCGGTCTACAACACGGTGGTGTGGTATAGTAGCTAAATTAAGTATTTTTGGTATTTTGGAGAAAAATTCAAGTAAAAAGATTAGAATTTCAGATTTTGAGGATAGAAGAGGATGGGGGGATAAAAGAGAAGATTTTAGATATTTTATCGATTTGAAAAATAATTAAATGTTTTCGATTTTGTATATCTGCTTTCTTCCCCCCTTGTCAGTATATGGGATACTCCCTCTATACCACTTTGCTATTTTTTTTCTTTAACGTCGGCGATCACACACCCGCCGATACAATACTACGTCGACTGCGTTCAGAACGTACGCATCGAACGCCGACCGCAGGGAACGACTTCTAAGGGTTATACGAATCGATTGGAGCGATGATATTATAGCGGACGGAACTTACTTTCAGATAGGGGAGATTTTAAGATGGCAGGAATTTGAGAGATTATCAGTTGTGAACTGTCAGCGATACTATCCGTTGGATTTGCCCCCCAAAAAGATTTTATATTTATTAATTGTAATTGTCGTAAAATGGGGGAAAGGATTTAAACGCAGTCGACGTAGTATTGTATCGGCGGGTGTGTGATCGCCGACGTTAAAGAAAAAAAAATAGCAAAGTGGTATAGAGGGAGTATCCCATATACTGACAAGGGGGGAAGAAAGCAGATATACAAAATCGAAAACATTTAATTATTTTTCAAATCGATAAAATATCTAAAATCTTCTCTTTTATCCCCCCATCCTCTTCTATCCTCAAAATCTGAAATTCTAATCTTTTTACTTGAATTTTTCTCCAAAATACCAAAAATACTTAATTTAGCTACTATACCACACCACCGTGTTGTAGACCGCTATACTCAGTATAGTGGTCTACAACAATATCTTTCTTGAATCATTTATAATCAATCCTGCACGTACAGTACTACGGCGGCTATAAGCAGTACATCAAATTGCTTATTTTTTACCACTTTTGAAGCAAAACATTAAGCAATTTCAGAAATTTCTTAAGCTAATCAAGATTTCTTCCGCACGGGGCGCGGTGAAGGCACATTTGAACAAAAATACTTGTTCTGGTCCATTTAAAAGGCTTAACAGTACTAAGCTTACACCCTGTCTACTTATTTAAATACATATATCCCACAAGCACTCTAATTTAAGGTTCTAATGTTGATTTTGCATTGTGAAATCAACAGAAATCAAGCAATATCTTGAACGATTACCATTATTTCCCAGCTTTTCTACATTTAAAATAGCAATCTGGTTGCAAATGTAATCAATTGCTTATTTTTTGCTACTTTTTTTGATGTACATCATAAGCAATTCAATTTCTTATAGCCGCCGTAGTACTGTACCATCAACGCACCAAAGCACGAAAAACGGAGAAAAAAGTAATGAAGTAAAATCCCGACACTTCAAATAATAAGTCGTTAATTAATTTACGTTATTAGCTTCCTCTCCACCTTTTTCAAGAATAGCATTGCGGGTTGGCAATCATATTAAAAACCGAGCTCCCCTTCATTGACCCCCACCCTTAGCGCTACCTCCCCCCACCTCTTAGTTCTGAACTTATTCCAGCTCGCCTTCCCCTTCTCTCCGGCCTCCCAGTGGAGAAGATGAAGCCTTTTGACCATGTCCCTGAATTCCTGATCCTTGGAACCGTAGCCAGTGTAGTACTTGAGAGTTTCGCTGTGACAATAGAGAGAAGGAGCAAGGAGAATTAGTATTAAGTGAAGTGTGCTCCGCGCGCAACAAGCAAACTCACCTCCACCCATCTCTAGAAAGAACGAGTCTGGCCAAGTAAACGGCCGCAGCAGCTTCCAGGCAAGGCTTGCCACGATGTTCAACATCGAGCAACGAGAGCTCGCAAATGTACTCGACTAGATAAGCCTCCGTCTGAGACCCGGCTGAAGCAGAGATGAACCTGGGAATGAAATCATAGGGCGTGACGCTCTCCAATTTAAACTTCAACGTCGAGCAAATCTCCAGCTCGAAGCTTCGATGAGAGTCGTGTTAGAAACAGAACATGCAACGTATTGAGTCGACGTGCTGTCACAATTTACCTGCAAATTCTCCCCTTCGTATAAGTGTGATCGCAAATATACTCAAAATCCTCTCCTCCAGGAGGGTGAATCTGCAACGAAAAACGCACCCATGATGCGAATTAGAGCTAGCTAAATAACCAGGGGGAGCAGGAGGCGTATAAAGAGACCATACATTAGCTTAACCAGCGTACTCACCTCGTTCACCTTCCCGCTCACAAGCATGCAGCTGCAACCGAGCAGCTGGAGCTCTCCTCTAGAGAGAGGCTTGTCCGTTAACTCTAGAAACCGACTCAATAAACTATAACAATGGTGTAAGGTCCTGCCGCTCAAGCTATACTCGGAAGTTAGCTCGACTAGCCAGTCAAGGAGGATGGCGAGCATGCTGCAGGTCAGCTGAGGGTGCTTGTTGAGGAAGGAGGGAGGAGGAGTCGAGGTGGCAAGAAGGTGCGCATAGTACGTGGGACCGTAAGTCTGGAGGTAGGTGGAGGTGAGCGAAGGAGAGGGGAGGGGGAGAGCAATATCCTGAGGGATCGTCAAGATGAGTTAGAATACGACAGGAGTAAAGTACATGCTCGGAAAGCCATTCTTAGAGTTTTGATCTCACCCCCTGCCTCCTAAAAAGCTTAAGTTTCTCTTCGTATCCTCTCCCGCCCCTGTAGTCGTCAATCCCGAACCTATCGCTATCGATGGTGACGATTTTAAGTGTGTCTTTAGAGGAAGGAACAGTTAGCGTTATGGCGTCAATATCTGTTACGCTCGGAGGGAGCGGCGGCGGGGTCGGGGGATTCTTGGTAGGGGAAGGGGTGATGGGGAAGGACGCAGGCGCAGGTTTCGGACGAACTTAGAAGGAAGTGATGGGTTAGATTCGCGAGCGGAAGGAGCAGAACGGTTCAAACGCCGAGAAAAAGAGCGTAAGGATTAACTCACCAGGAATGGGGCTGCTCAAGTGCGCCGCCCTCCTCTTCGCTCCACCCGTGAAAGAAGTCAATCCTTCAGGTCGTGCCGGGATCGCACTGCCTGGATTCTTTCTAATTCGCTTTTTCCCGCATAGAGTCGACATTAACTTCCAGGATGCGAGGGATTGATGGGTTTGACGAGAGTGCAGCAACCGAGATCTGGAGGAGAAGCGTCTTGTTAGCAAAAAAGTCGAATACACTCCCGAGATATTACTATTTGCCGCCGCTCTATTCATGGCTTTGCGACAATGGCAATAGCGGCTCTAAGAACCACTTATGAACCTAAAAGCCGTCGAATAAAGGCTAGGCAATGCGTACCAGAACGCAGTTAAATACCAAATTAAGACGATACAATCACATTAGCTCTACAATCTCCGTAATCGATTCCCTCTAAATTTCACGAGGCTTTGGAGCAAAAAACCATCTTTACCGCCGCTACGATTGATTCGGTCCGCAATATTGGATCCCAACTAACGAAATTAGCTACATCCAACAAGTTAATTGCGCCGCACCTTTCTTTGGAATTTTGCAATTCAACACTATCACTTGTGTAAAAAAAACTGCTGGAAGCATGGGAAGGAAATTTTTTATTTACAAGCAAATCTTTTCCCAAGGATTTTTTAATGCAACAAGCTCTCCTCATCTCCTCCCTCATCAACCGCCCCACCTTCACCTCCCTTACTGTCGTCCTTCTCTTTCAGAACCGCCACAAGCTTGAATTGGCAGGCGGCGGCTGTGGCCAGCATGGCGGAGCAGCAGAAGAAAGCAGTGGACATCTCCATCTTGGTCAAGAGAACGCCGAGAACGATGACGTTCAAGGGAACCCTGAAGATGTTGTAAATTGTCGAGCGTTGGCTCTCTGGGACAATTTTGCTCTTAAGCGTGCCCATTGCGGGAAAATACATCCCGACGCAGCCCTCAAAAACCAGGAAGCCAACGAAAATCAAATTGTAGCTTGTCGTTATCACCGGGACAAAAAGGCTGAGCGCGGCGACTACGAAGGTGTACTTGGAAATTTCCTCAATCGGCAGAGATTTAGAGAGGACAGTGAAAAGGGAGCTTCCCGCCATGCATGCCACCATGAAGGCGGCGAAGATGAGGCCGAACGGGAGGGTTTCATCTTCCCCAGCGGAGGGTTGAAGGGCGGGGGTCCACATGAAGACGAAAGTGAACATGCTCCCTTCAAACAAAGAGGATATCATCCCGCAGAGGAGAATAGACGGGTTGTAAACGATGGAGTCGAAGCCTGGGGGGATCGGTTCGATTCAAAGAGAGGCCAAGGTCGAAGTTGAGGTCGAGGGGTGACACGACCGAGGGGAAGGGCGGCGGTTGTTCGAGTTAGAGCTTCGCACTGGCACGTAGCTAGCTGGCAGGTAAAGTCCCTTTTACCTTTTTTCAAAACCTTTATAGTATCATCGGCTCCAACACTTCCCCCCGAGCTATGTCCAAAGTTTTCACCCCAATTATTCTGAATATAGGCACCTCCAAGGGTTAGGACCAAGATGGCTACGTCAAAGGGCGCACAGAAGCCGCCCTTGAAGACACCCCCATCATTGCTTGTAGCAAAATCTGCCCCGATTGCGAATAGTTGGATATTAGTTTTTCGAAATGACTTTAGAAATATTTGATACTCAATCAAATCTTCAAACCAAATATACTCCTTCGATCCCAGCTTTTAATGACGCACAGCTCACCTTCTCCCCTCAGATTTTTGAGGGGCGCGATCTCCGAGGCAAAATTGGCAACCAGTCCGGCAGCGATGGCAACACAGCTGTTACCAAAAATTGCAGTGGCAAAAGTTTCTCCGATCCAAGCCCCCTCAAAAGACCTACGAGGAGCAGGCAAATACATCACGGAGACGTAGGTGTTGTCGAAGTCGACGGTGCGTGTGTGTGTGTGCGCGCGCGCGCGTGTGTGTGTGTGTGAGAGAGAGATATTTCAGTGAAGACGAAATAAATACAACTCGGCGAACAAAATAAATTGTCACATTGACTTTGACTGACTTTGACTTCGACTCACCTCGCATTGTGCTCGTTAATCATCCAAGCGTCAAAAACGCTAAAGAGCAAACTCGTAGCAACACCGCCAAGTAAGCGTCCAAGCATCAGAACACTGTAACTGTTCACATGCTTCGTCAAACAACTAGCTATGTAAGTCACAATGTAAAGAAGGCAGAATTTTTTGCGACCGAATCGATCCGCTAGGCTGCCGATGAAGGTCCCAAAGATCATACTGCTTCCAAAACCGGCAACGAAGAGGACGGCGATATCGTGCTGGTCAAACCCGTAAGAAGAGTAGAGCGCGTAGACGTAAGGACCCTGCAGCCAGTCCCCAGCCATGACACAAAAGTAGACGAAGAGGTAGTTCTTTTGGAACTTTTTGAAATCGACGGGACGACTGCTACGCAGGAGCGACAAATACGTGAGACACGTCAACATTTCGATAATCAGCCCGACCTCGATCGCAATCTTCCACCGCTTTTCAATCTCAACTCACCTTCCAGAGGACTCCTTCGCAGTCCAATTCTTGTGCACTAGGAAACCCGTGCCGCAACATAAAATCAGAAAGTAGAACAAAAAGTTCGGCATCGATGAAGATATTTCCATGTTCGCTCTATTCGCAATAGACCTGAACGCGAGGGGGACAAGAATTAGAGTAAATTAAATGTTGGCTCGACCGTTAAAATAATGTGGGAATAATAGTTTAAGATCGCTCCGAAATCCGCTTAAATATTCGTCAGGTCGATGGATGGATAGTACACAATTCAGGAAGTTAAACAAGATACTGCATTAAGTCACCTAAGAGTAATTTTTGCCACAAATACCAAGTTGATAAAATGCCCTGGGAGAGAGGAATACTCCACATTCTCACACACACAACATGAAGCTTCCGCTGATATCGATTGCAACCCTAGCTCTTACGCTCACAGTTAGCTCTTCACGCCAACCGGTGCCCTCGTTGCCCACTCAGACAAACAAAAACCTTGGCGGGGCTCGCAAGGATGTCAAGCATCATTCACCTTCAATCCCTCTGCGTCCCTTCCCCTCGGAGGCGAATCGGTTTCAGAAGCTTCCTCGCGGCGGATCTTCTGAACACGCTATGACTCCGCTGATATCGTTCTGCAATCTTTTGGCAGACCTTTGCCCTCACGGTATGTTACCTCTCGCCTTCGGCCTCATGTCCACCCCCGGTTCGACTGGAGCTTGCAGCGCGGCGATGATATTGACTGCCTTTGCGGTATTGGGCTGGTATGGACTTGGAAGTATGGGAAGGGCCAAGGAGATCGGGGGCGGCGACGGGGACAGTTTGAGTTCCGTCCACAGGTAAGGGTTTAACAAAAGCTGTGCTCATTATTTTCGTGGCCTACCACGGCTTCGTTGCGACGGAGGAAAAGCACAGCGAAAGTCCGGCTTACCAACCACAATAACTCTTTTTCGAACCCGTGCTTAACTGCTCACCAAACATGCAAAACACGTACGTCGTTCGTTCCATAATCACAGCTCGATTGGATTTAAACCTTCCAAGCTTCCCACTCTGATGCCCCTCTTCCTGACTCTCGGTTGCTGCCTCTTCTACTCTGCCTTCCTCGGGGACATTTTCACCCCCCTCCTTTCTCTCCTCCTGCCCTCTCTATCCCTCACGCGCACGGCCGTGCTGATAACGTTGGCGATCGTGCCTTTGGCTCCTCTTTGTTTGTTGGACGACTTGAGCAGTTTGCAGGTTAGCAGCTTCGCGGGGTTAGGAGGGATACTTTACACAATTTGTTTTGTCGGATACAGAGCTGTTACGGGTGGTTACAAGCCTGGTGGAGGTGAGCCTGGGGAGATCTCTGACAAAACCGCCGGCATCATCACATACACTCCTCTCCAGCACCCCCCCAAACCCCCCAGCCCCAGCTCCCCCACCATTCCCGCTCTCACACGCTCGCGGAAACGTACCCCAAAGAATATTACGCTCAGATGCTTGACCTCGGAGAATCGGCCTCTCATCTCCTCTACTCTGCACCCCCCTCAACCCCCCTATTTAAAGTTAGCAAAGGCACCCTCACATTGATGAACATGGCCTGCGTCGCCTTCGCCTGCCACTACAACGGCGTAAAATACTACGTTGAATTAAAGGACAGAACGGTCAACAAATACAGCAGGATTATGGGCCTGGGCAACGTGGCGGTGTTGATGGTGTTCTTTTGTATGATGTTCTTTGGGGCCAGCGCTTTTGGAGGCGCCAGCCAACCACTCATACTCAATAATTTTCACCCTACCGCGGACTTGGGGGCCAGTTTTGCGAGGGGTCTCGTTGGTTGCGCGATCATTTCCGGATATCCGCTCATGTTCACCGGCCTGAAGTCAGGTAAGAGCACGAAGATCGTGTCATGCTGAAGATTATGGACAAGACTTCTATTTAATTCCGCACCCTAACCCAAACCAAAACATGCCGCGTTTTCAAAGCCGTTCACGACCTTCTCAAAATCGAATCGTCACCCAAGTTTACGAAGGACTGCATCAGCCTCGCCATGCTTGCGGCTATCACTGGCACGGCGACCTTTGTAACTGAGCATGAACTCGGGCCTCTTCTAGGAGTTGTCGGAGCCCTGTTTGGGAGTGCCGTCGTCTACATCATCCCTGCCATCTGGAACTTAAAAGTAGCCGAGCAGATGCCGTTCTTTAAGGGGGAGCGGGCTGCGAACGTTTTGCTCGGCCTGGGAGGTGAGTTGCAACGCGATGCCGGGAAGCAGATGACAAGGTGATGAAAATTGACAATGACAAAACATAATCTCTAACCAAATGATCGTCACAGGGTGCGCCTTGGCTGTTTTGGGAACTTGGGTCTCGCTTACAGAGGAGACAGAATAATTAATTGGCGATCTTTTTTATCAAGGAGCCGAAAAAAGGAAAATGTGAATATTTTGCCACAGAAAAACTGGATTTTTACTATGCTCACTTCACGCTCTCCACTAGCGCTGCGTCCCATCCTTCGATCACTTGTTACCAGAGGTTATGCATCCAATTTCCGTGCCTCTGATCTTACGATCAAGCCAAGGACCTCTCCTCCCCGTGTTAAGTCCCCGAAGGAGCAGCTTGCCTTTGGTAAAGAATTCTCCGATTCTATGCTAACGATTGACTGGACAAGGGAGGGAGGCTGGGGAATACCCGTGATCGAGGAGTTTGGTGACCTGGCAATAAGCCCGGCAGCGACGGGGCTCCATTATGGTGAGTGAAGTTTACCATTTGGCGGCACCGCTCCTTTTGACATCTTGTGGAATCGTTTTTAGACCCTATTTCGCGTGGCTCCATGGGAGAAAAAGGCCAATTTTGCGTTAGTACACCTACCCCCCCCGCGCCTTCCATCTCCATCTGGATGTTTATCAGTTAACAAACTTTTTCGGAAACACGACAGTGAATCGCTCGTCAAGAGGGAAAGTCTAACTATGAAATCCTTCAATTCTCTACTACCTCTTTCCGTACAGGTATCCAGTGCTTCGAGGGTATGAAGTGTTACTTTTCCCCATCCGACGATTCCCTCAGGCTCTTTCGACCTGATCTAAACATGGCTCGCATGAACTCCAGTATGCAGAGGTGAGGAACGTGTGGACAAATACAGGGTTATTTAAACTGATTTAGAGTATCTCCCTCTAACGGCTCAACGTTTGCCCGCTTGCACCGCGTAACCCAGACTCGCCATGCCAGGCTTCGATGGGGGCGAGATGATTGAACTCCTGAAGAAGTTCTGTGAGGTGGAGAAGGAGTGGGTTCCCAAGGGCGCTGGATATTCGCTCTACCTTCGCCCAACTGCAATCGGCACCCACCCTTTCCTTGGCGTGGACGTATCTGACCACGTCAAGCTATTCGTCATTGCTTCTCCAGTCGGTCCGTATTACCCTACCGGCTTCAAGCCAGTGAGTCTTTTTGCTGATTCAACTAACAAGAGGGCCTGGCCTGGGGGCGTGGGGAGTTTCAAAGTCGGAGGAAATTACGGCCCGACTATCCTCCCTGCTAAGGAGGCCATGGAGAAGGTGAGGAGGCGTGCCGATCTAGTTTCGCGTCTAGGCAACTGACCCCTCTCTTGCGCCCCAGGGTTTCAACCAGATTTTGTGGATGTTTGGTGACGATGATGAGGTCACCGAGTGCGGCGCGATGAACCTTTTCTTTGTGGTTCAGGAGGGCGACAAGAAGGTCTTGTGGACGGCCCCGCTATCTCGCGGAGATATTCTTCCAGGAGTGACGAGGAAGAGGTGAGGCAACCGCTTATTCAATTCAATCATTTCATCTTCGTCCTCTTCCTCTTTTCTGATTCCTTACCTTTGAAATAAAACAACAACTGCAGCATTATCGACCTTTGCGAGAGCTGGGACGGGATCGAGGTCCGAGAATCCTTCCCCAAGATGCCAGAAATAAAAAAAGCGAGCCAGGAGGGACGCTTGTTGGAGGCCTTTGGCGCTGGAACTGCTGCTGTAGTCTCCCCCATAGAGCGAATCAACTACAACGGATACGACATAAATATTCCAGCCACAGGCGAGCTGACGAGTAAAGTCTGGGATGAGCTGAATGGCATCTACTATGGAGACATCGAAGGTCCTGAAGGCTGGAGCGTTAGAGTATAAATCATACAGATAGTAGTGAAATAAAATAAAGCTTGGGAAGGGCATTGTTTTTTTGACAAACTACTTGCACATTTCTTTTCACCCTCTGCAACACCAGCACTCCTCTCTCTCCCCCAGAACGACGTTAGAACCTCTTGAAGTGAGGGACGCCAACATTGCTTCCTACGGTCTCCACTAACATCTTGGTCTCCACAATCTGGTGGAAGTAGACGAATGAACACAGCTTCTCCAAGAAAAAGCCAACCACAACAAACATGCTGAGGTACTTGATCCATGCGTCCCTCAAGACCTCAACGGCGGTGGGGATGTAAACTATGTCTGCAGTCGGAATCTTGATGTCGGCAGTGAGAGTGAATGTGGATGCAGAGGCAGAGTCCACAACAGGGGTCCAGTGCGTTAGCTCGGGCTTATACGTCATGGTGAGGTTTCGAGCAGAAATTTGCTCCAAAATTGTCCTTATGTCACCATCAGAGGACCCGCTGATTTTGCTCGGGTCCAAAAGGTCGGTGTTCGAGTACATCGTAACGTACCCCCCCTTAACCGGCAGAGGGTGGGTCTGCGAGAAAATCATGTTTCCACTAGTGTAGAGCCCCGCTCCCGCCGATCCGCTGTCATAGCTGATGTGGATAGCACTCTCCATGACAATCTTCGCCTTGTTCTGGAGCTGCGTGCGAAAGAAGACTAGGGCGTCCACCTTTGACACGCTCTCCGCTGATGCCAAGGGAAGTTCCACCTCGAGGCGGAACTTGTCAGGGATGCTGTGGAGGACAATGTTGTCAATGTTGGCACCAACACCAAGGAACGAAAAGCGTAGCTTGGGAACTTATGTCGGGAGGTCACTCACCTATCTCTGTTGTCATCGACTTCTCTCGTTTTTACGGAGCACATCTTGAGAGTTTCGCCCCTTAGCCTGTTCAAATCAGGGACAGAGGAGTAGAAGTAGTTGTCAGAGCCCGCTAGCCCAGTTGCCTGAACTAATATTTTGTACTCGTAGGCGTTGTCGGGCTGTTCCCTGTAAGTATTAGTCTTCAGCCAAAAATTTGTGTCGTAGGACAGGAAGAAAGGGAGGCACAAGAGGACCCAAACAGATAAAAGAAAGAATAAATATGAGCAGCTCAGGTAAGGCGCATAATAGCGCCGGCGGATGGGCTCCTGGAAAAGCTCGACTTGAATTATCGAGCGAACGGGGACGACGGGGAAGTTAGAGGGATACACGTGATGGCTAGCCCCAACCGGAGTTCCGCCTACACCGCTGCTGCTGATCCACAGTGTGCCTGCCTCTCTCACCTGAAGCCATCGGGAAGGAAGCTCTTCAAAAGTATGGGTTAAATCGACGAGGTACGGAAAGGATCGCAAAGAAACTAAAAGTAATACAGGATATTTTCCGTCTGAGGATGAGATTCGAGTGTGAGCGAGCCGTTGGTGAAGTAAATGGGATCCAAAAAGAGGGCGAGTTCCATGCCAAGTTAAAAAGCGCGAAACATGACCAAACGCAATCACCACGGGGTTTCCGCTAGATCAATGTTCGAATTCCGACTCTGCATGACAAGACGAACCGCATAACGAATGGCCAGTCCGGTCCCCCAATCAAAGGAAATTCCCCACCTGAAATCTTTATTTCAAATTTGGGAGCAAAACCAAAAGCAAAAAGCAAAGCAAATTGTCAAACAAATCCCTCACCCTCTCCGTAGTATTCCAGCATGTCAGGATCGGAATCCGACAGCGACAGCCTCTCTGACGACTCAGGTTTCGAGGAAAGCACCGAGGAGACCAAGCAAGGAGAAGTAAGTTTCATTTTCAGGTTCAAAGGAGCAGGCGCAGGCGGGGTTTGCTTGTGTGGGCGTTTCTCGCTTCTACTTGTTGGCCTCGGGCCGCAAGACTATTCATTGGCTCTATTCGTGACCAGACCAGCGCGTCTTCATTCCAAAAGCCCTGCCCGTCGTTCTAATCCTCCTTAGGTTCCATTGGACCTACCCATGCCATCTCGAAACAAACCTCCCCCAATGCATCAGCTAACCCTTCCTATTTTCCGCAGAACGCCGTGCTCAACCAGCCCTTTGACGAAGCACTAGATGTTTCCCAGAGCGTGGACATGAGCGTTGATGGTGGGTTAGCCGTCAACAATAAGGAGAGGATGCTCAAGAACGAGCAGGTGAGGCTCTCTTAAAAATCACAAACTCCCTCGTAGGTTCAGACACAACAACACTAACACTCTTGCGCACACGCAGTTTGACGAGGCCTTGGACGTGTCTCAAAGTATGGATGTGACCAACACTCCCATGAAAGTGGAGGCAAAGGTGAGGAGAGCATCCCCCCCCGACACAGGAAGCCCGGTGCCCTGGTTGCCCTGGTTGTCTGAGCAACGCTCCATTCATTTTCACCTTCGCAGGTTTCACTAACTCACAACGGTGTACTTTATTCCCCTCGTTAGGGAACTCCCGACAAGGGTCCCGGAGGCTCCGCCGATAAGTTTGCAGATAAGCCATTCGATGAGGCCGTGAGCATGAGTGACAGCGATGACTCCTCTGTTGAGACGAACGCAAGCCCCAAGACTAATAGGCCGGGGGCGGCCAAGCAGCCAAGCCCCATGACGGCAGCTGCGACCAAGGAGGCGCAGGACCATGCCTTGAAGGCGAACCTTGCCGCACCTAGCCAGCGAACGCATCTTTCTCCAACAGCAGGAGCCTCGGCCCCTCAGCCCACTGTCAACAGCAGCATGGAGGAAAGTCAAGACGAAAGCGAGACGGAGGAGAGCAGCAGTGATAGCGAAGACGACGATGCCAGCGGGGCGCAGTTGAATGTCGAGGGAGCCTACAACCCCGCTGATTATGCGAATCTCGACGTGGGCGGCGACATAAGGGAGATATTCGACTACATCTCGAGGTACAAACCGCACGAGGTTGAGCTCGATACTAGTTTGAAGTGTTTCATTCCCGACTATATTCCAGCCGTTGGGGAGATGGACGCGTTTATCAAGATTCCTCAGCCCAGCGGAAACCAGGACGACCTCGGTCTCAAGGTGCTTGACGAGCCTGCTGCCACGCAAAGCGATGCCACTGTCCTAGAACTTCAACTTCGAGCAATTTCCAAAAAAAGCAGTGGAGAGGTCAGCGTTAGGAGGTGAGTAAGGAATAGGGCGTGACATCAATTTTATTAGTAGGAGTCTTCTAATTCTAATCTAATTCCTTCATTCCATTCCCCAACTTATATTGTGCAGCATTGAGAACGCTTCTAAGAATCCCCAAGAAATTCAGAGATGGATATCCTCCATCAACGAGCTGCACAGGAGTAAGCCCCCCCAGTCCGTCCACTACAAGAAATCTATGCCAGACATTGAAGTGCTCATGGACGTCTGGCCTGAAGGTGAGCCATGTCTTCCCTCGACTTCAAGCACTCGCCAACACTTCATGCTAACTGAATCCCTCCCTCTCCTTCAGAATTCGAGGACGCCCTGACCAAGGACAAGATCCCGCTGCCAGACGTCAATCTTGATATGAGTCTCGAAGAGTACATCAAGGTCTGGTGTTCCATCCTCGACGTCCCGGTCTACGATGGCCACATTGTTGAAAGCCTCCACGTCCTTTTCACCACGTACACGGAGTTCCTTAGTAACCAGCATTTCGTTGAGCCTGGGGCGAAGGATGCCAGCCCGGACGATGATTTCGGATCGTACACGGATATGAAATACTAATGAAGTGACGCTCAAGAAGCGAGGGCATTACTTCCGCACGGCTAAATAATTTGGATAAGGAATAAGAGGGGTGGTCGTTCATTAAAAAAAACTGTGAACCCACCGATTTACTATATTTTTTTAGTCTCAACCCGTCCCCTGCTTCGCCATCTATCGATCTATATCACCATTATCCAGCTTGAAAGCGCTTACTCTCCTGAAGCTAACTCCCTCTGGCACCCCCTTGGTCTTTTGCCTCCAAACTTCACCAACCTCAATGTTCTCCCTAATCCGTCTCATCTTCAGTTCACTGTAAGTTCTGACAGCTGAATTGGTTTCATAGGGTTGGGTATAGGGCTTGTATTGAGACTTTTGAGATTCGAGATATTCGGGATCAAAATCTGGGATTGTTTCGTAGCTCAGGCAGCCCTTCATCTGCCGACTTCCTTTCCCCTCGATAACTCTCTGTCGGTACTTTAGAGCCCTCAGGCTCCTTGTGTAATCACTATTAATCATCAGGTCGACGTTGTCGTTTTGCGAGCGATTCTCGAGACCGGCTCGCATATCCTTAAGCTGACCTCGGGAGTCAAGGGTGCTGAAGAATTGACGGGCTACGGTCTTCTTTGCCAACTCGAGGCTCCTCTCCGTAAGGAGGCTCTCTGAGTTGTCGAAATCACTTCGCTCCATCTCCCGAGCAATTTGCCTGAGCATCTTCGGGCTGCCGGTCAAGCTAACAGCATCAGTGTGCACAGCCCTCCTGGTTTTCAGCATATCCTGCCTGCTCCTAAATGTCTTCCCCTCCCCCTTAGTAAACAGGGAACTCTGCGTGCGTTCGGTGCCAGACACAGGCTGGGGATGTACACGGACAGATTTGATGGGAGAGAACTCTAGGCTAGTAGAGCCAGCATTGGCAAGATTTGTTCTACAGTAGGAGATAGCGAACGTGGGTTAGGAAAGCATCTTATCCAGCTTGCATGCTGGTACAACCCACAACTGATGGAAGTGGGAGTCCTACTTTCAACTCCAGCCGTCAACGTATATAACTTACCGACCGCTGGGAAGTCTCTGTCGTGCTGATTTCATCGCACTCAAGGAAAAAATATAAAACTTCTCTCCACTTCTCCACTTCCACAACCAACACCACTTGCTTCTGCTTGTCCAAACTCCTGAAGTAGGGTCTCAAAGTAATTGCTACCTATAACTCTGATTCTTTCCCGATAGAAGCCGGTATTTATCGAGGGACGAGCAATAACAACATCTTAACTTAAGGAATCAAATTCGAAGGTCGACTCGTGGAGGGCTAAGGATAATCCCAGTTACCTCTCCCTTCCCCCACAACCGCCCCTCGTCAAAGCCAACACAACTCACGAACCACTCACACTCCACAAAACAATCACAACGATGGGGTTGAGGCAAGTCCTAGGGCTAGAGCTGATGGAGAAAAACCCTGAGTGTAGGGCAGTCCTATTCGACGCTGCTGGCAGAGCGCAATTGTTCATAAGCATTTTGAGTTTGGGGTAAGAATTCACTCGCAAGAAATTTTGTTGGACAGCGTTCGTATGAAGGATCTAGTACTATTAACTAATCCCACCCCTCCCCTAACCCCCGTCTCCGTTCAATCCTCTGCTTCCCTCCGTAGAACTGCGCTGCTTCAATACGCTAACATTGAGGCTGGATGCACCTCCGTCAAGGGAAGCGAAATCGCTTGGAATGAGACGGAGGGGAGAATGCAAACTGACGAAGAGGCCGACGCTGTCGATACGGATTGCCAGGGGAAGGTGAGCAGCAAAAGAAACGAAATAACACCCTTGAACCTGAACTGACCTTCCTCCTCTCTGCCCCCCATCCCCTTGAGTTTAGGTCTTCGGTGGACTTTCCCCATCATCGACCCTTACCACAATGGCGTCGATCGCAAACGTTCTGATTGCCCTAACTCTCCCCACCTGCGGCGCCATAATCGACTACTCATCTCTTCGGAAAAAAGTAGTCTTATACAGGTAAGTAAGAGAGAGACGCAAAATATTTCTTTGAGAACTATCCTCAAAACTATTCTCTACTAACTTCCAACTCGTCCCTCTAGCTTCTACGGCCTCTGGATTGGAAACTTTATTCAGGTATTCACGTCCGAGGGTACGTGGATGATAAGCGTAGTGGTGCAGGCAGCACTATGTAGCGTTTGCTACATGTTTCACCAGGCTTCAATTTTGGCTTACCTGTCTGAGGTGAGAAAGGCTAGACGGGCCACTCTCTCATTAAGAAGACATCGCTCATAATCTCTCATGCTAACTAAAAGTTTCGGATTAATTCAGGTGGTTGACGACGAAGAAGGCCTTAAACACATCAACGCAAGTATAAGGGTTTGGGAGTTGGGGTTCATGCTCGGTTTTACCATATTGGCTTTTATATTATCGACAATCATGGGGCTCGGAGTACTGGGACAGGCAACGTTGGCCCAGGCCCTCGCCTGCTTTGGGAGCATCCCATTTTTTTGGGTCGTTATCAAGGACTTAGGGGAGCGAGAGGCGAAGCAAGAGCGACCGAAGGGACAGACTCTCTTCGTAGCCGGTTTCACGAAAATCATAAAAACTTACCGCTACCTCTCATCCGATTTCCCTGAGTGCCGAAAAATGCTAATTGCTGCCATGTTCTTCGAATCAGGCAACGCAAACATCGTTAACGCTAGTATTGTTTTGATAACTAACGTCCTAGAGGTTGAGAACCCAACAATGATTTTACTCCTGATAATGGTCATAACAGTACCTGGCGCCGCAATGGCTCCCACGGCACAAAAAATCTGGGGCTTAAAGTTCTCCATGATTTTCGTTCTCTCCGTCAACATTTTAGCCTCGCTGCTCATCATTTTTTGGATAAATTCTCCGGAATCAGCGAAGTATGTATATGTTTTGGGGATTCTGTACGGAATTGGGATCGGGAGCAGCTACCCAATTCAGAGGACGCTCTTCTTGGCGCTTGCGCCTTATGGACAAGAGGCCGAGGTGAGTTGTTAATAGGGGCTTGGCCTCGTTTCGTTTGCTCCTTCCCTTTTTTCCCACTTGTCTGACTATTTATTTTTACCAACCTCAGATGTTCGGCATCTGGCAATGTTGCTGTATCATCCTCCAGTGGGCCCCTGGCCTCATATTCACGTACATCAACGAAGTGACCGGCTCAATAATATCCGCTATTTGTGTCATCCCGGCATTTCACGCGATGGGGTTGTTGATAGTTTTGAGCATCAATCTTGAACAGGGGGTAGAGGCACATAAAGCCACAGAGCATCTTAGGCACAAGGCAGTGGGAGTAGGTGGTAGTACTGCGAAGGTGGGAGTGGAGGGGGAGGGGGGAACGTGAAAATAAATCGAAGAGAAAGACCGTGGGATTTTTCAGATGATATCCTGTTTAATTTTTTTAATTTTTTTATACCCACGGCAAGTAATTTGAGTACATTACTATTCCCACCACATTGAACATCAAGAGGTATGAACACATGGCCCGAGTATGATTAGTCGGGTCATCAAAAACTAACTGCAGATCCGACACCCCAGCTGTAATCCGTCCCGCTAATAACCAATAGAAACTCATGCAGTGACTGCGGGCGAGAAATCGACAAAGAAAGCGAAGCAAAACGAGTTGTGTTGGAAACTGAATCTGGTAGGGGCTGTGCCGTGCGGTATTTTTTGGATGGAGTGGGCAAGCGGAGAAAGCCAGCTTCACTGCGTGGAGAACTCTCACCTTGCTACTATTCTCGTCACAATGTTGACATGCGCCATTACCACCACGAGCAAAGTCAAAAACAACATGCTAATCATATGAATCGAAAGCGAGGGTGAAGCAAACGGCTGTTCGTCCATTAGAGCCCAGAACTCGTGGGAGGTCAGCGAGTCTTCATGACGAATACCCTGCAGGGAGCGAAACGAGAAGCGAAGCCAGGAGAACATATTTGAGAGTTTCAGAACGGATCGAATGTGAGAGCGAAGAGAGGACGAAATTTTGGATATCGTCGCGCCTCACCTTGGCGTCTGAATTTAAAGTAGAGAGACGCTCCGCAGGAGAGGTTGGAAGTAGTAAAGAGCAGCAAAGGGAAACGAACTTCGAGTAGTATTTCAATGTTTGCAGGTAAGGCTTAGGTTTTCCTGTGGAGTCGAATGCGGCGTTTAGGAGGTACCTTGGTACGCTTTCATGCTGTGAAAGTTCAACTTTAGACCTCACTGCGATGGGAGCAAGTTAAACGAGTTCCATTTTGAATGCTTTGGGTGTTCATTTTCCTTTCTTACCTCTACCCCAGAATACTCCACACCAAACATGAAGCCCCTCGAAGATGAAATAGCACGTACAACCGGCCAAAAAGAAATGAGGAGCGTTCTTGATCTTCCAGTAGCTAAACGGCCAGCCAGTCTCCCAAACGTCCTGTTGGACGTTTTTGTAAATCCAGCCGCCATCCGAGCAAATTTGAGTATAATCTTGTGTGGCATTATTACTTGGGTCGCAGAAGATGCCCCTCATGCTCTTGTCGTGCATGAAGATTGGCGCAATGGCCATCAAAACTTCAACAATATTATGGAATAGCGATAAAAACGGCATATTGCGTGGTCCGAATACCTGAACTAGGATGTTAAAAATGGCGGTCACAGCTATTGCCACCCCCCCTGTGACGAGGGTAGCAAGGGACAGAGCCGAGAAGCAAATCGACGAGAAGCAAAGTGACGGGTTAAAACTGGTGGGGAGGAGACAATGCGGAGCATCGACAGTGGGACTAGCACCAGTAGGGCGGAAAATGTGTCCTCAGTTGTTCACATTAAAAGTAGCAGCCTCTCACCTGTGCTCTTGCAGCTGCCGGCCAAAAACGCCACAAACCCAGCTCCATACAGCCCTTCGAATTTGAAAAGCTGCGGGGGGCGAGGAGCGATAAGCGCACAGATGGCACATATTAAGAGCAATTGAGAGCGCGAAAACGTTGAGATGCGGCGAGGAAGAAGTTAGCGGAAGGGTGGAGATGTGGGGACAGGTTGAAGCTGCCTCACCTTGAGAACATGGTAAAAATATATGAACATCGAAATGATGCTTTCAACATTTGTTGTCGAACTGAAGACATTCGAGGGAGTCACAATGTAAATATATTCTAGAGTTCTGAGGAAGATAGGGCTCCCGGTCACGGACATCTCAGTGTAAAGAGAGAGGAGGAGGCCTGATACAACATAGCATGCATTTGAGATAGTTAATGAAATGAGGGTCGGAGGAACTTTTAAGGTCGTAGCGTATTCTATCAGCCCCGAGCTACACCTTATCAGGTTGGGATAGAACCTGTGAAAGGCTATGTCTTCGAGCTGTGGGTGAAGCCCCTTCTCCAACGAGGACAGGCGGAGGTAATGAACAGAGTCCCACACTTCAAACGTCCCCAATGCGCGCTGGAACGGAGTCGACAGCCACGACCGGGATCTATGCGAGGACGGCAGCGAATAGAGGGACGAAGGGTTCTCGATAGTCGACGGAAGGGGGATGAGAAGGTCGCTCGCCAACAACAGACCCAAAATCACAAGCCGCGAGATGATCATTTGCAGCAGAAACCATTTCCGAGATCTGATCAGCGTAAGAAAATGCTCTACAGCTGGAGGAAGGTGCATGCCGCGCGCCGCCTTAACGAGCAGAATTTGTAGAGTGCGTCGAGTACCAGAATTCGTGTGAAAGAGATTTTTGCTTTTTTTTGCCAGAATAAAAGGAAAACCAGTGCGGTCACCGATAAAGCGGCAACACAGAAAAACGCAGGTCGTACGAGTGATAAATTATATTCCAGATATTTGAGGGTATCGAACCGAAGCAATCCACCTGTTTACAGCTTCGCAGACACATTAAAAATCACGCCGCCAACGCCAACGCGATGGCCAGTTCGTCTTTGTCTGCATCGCAGGAGTTCCATCCACCGGCGCAAATTTCCCCTTACGAGCAACTCAGACTGGACAAGATTGCGCGCAACCACAAACGCCTCGCGTCCCTTGGCCTTGCCTCCCCGATTCTCCAGAGCGTGGGGGCGGGGGCAGGAGCAGGCAAGATGTCAAAGAAACATTCTTCCACAAGTCGGAATAAGGCCGTCCCCAGGGAGGGGGAGAGGAAGAGCAAACGTATCAAGGGAGTAAAGCCTGCGACGACGATTTCTGAGGGCTATGCGGTTGTCGATTCTCTTGATAAACATGCGGCTGGGGCTGAAACAACCTCTCCCCGCAAAAAGAAGCTGCAGAGACGTTCGAACAATGGTGGCGATGCTTTGGACGCGGACGTCGTCTCGATTCCCGCCAAAGTGGCATCGGGGGGGCGGGTTAGTGTCCAGGACATGAGCGTGGATTTGAATGAGGTTGTGAAGACCAGGTGAGGCGCTTTCGCACGTGTATCCCTCGTCAGCCATGCGCGAATTCTAATACAATATCAAAATCAATAACAATTACAACTCATCAGCCTCAACAAGCAAATGCCGGAAACGGGGAAGTATAACGTCGTGGATTTGATAGCGTCAACCTCCAAAACTTCCTACTCCGAGCCTGTCTACAACAAGTACCCTGGTTCTTTATTCTTCAAAAATGCCGCGGTGTTGTTCATGAATTTCGACAGGAGAGGCGGTGGCGACTATGTCAACGACTTCGAGAAAAACGGGGAGGTGAGTGGCGCATTAAAAACAGGGCATTCGAGGTATTCGAGGTATTCGATGTCGTTGCGTCACATTTCGGACCCTGCACAATTCTGAGCAAGTAGGATCAATGACTTTATTTCGCTCCGATCCTCGCCACCCCAAAATTCTAACTCGCCATACCATCTCCATGCCATCTCCATGCCATCTCCATGCGACGCACGAGAGTAGTTCGTGAATTGGTACGCCAGTGTCAAGGTCAATGTTGATAGCCCCACTGTCGCAAATTTGAAGAGATTCGGAAAGGTCAAGGGAGGCCACGGTAGCATCATCGTATTCACTAGATTTATGGACGGTTCCAAGTCAGAGCCGTACGTCTGCCTCGGGAGGTGAGTCACAATGTTGGGTTGACAGGGTCTTCTGATTGTTGTGTGACGAAAGGCTTATGAGCTGGGTTTTGACCGGGATTTGACCAAGAAAACAGTCCAAGCGAAAGTCTAACAGCCTTACGCAATTCAATCCAATTCCCCCCCTCGCTTCGCAGGGTGAGCTATGTCAGCCACGACAGTGGCAGTAGGCCCATCAAATTCAAGTTCAAATTCACTGATGTTCTTGATGAAGGCGCTAAGATGAAATTCGTAAAATTTTGATGCATGTCGTCACCTGGGGGGAAGAAAAGAGAAGAAAAATTGTAATCTTTTGTTTCTTTAAATAAGCGTTTTTTGTTAAGCAGCACTTTAACCAGAGACGTGGAAGGCGCGGATGTCGTTGTCTGAGTATCCGGCGTAGAGGACGGATCCATCAGCAGACCAGGCGAGGCAGGTGGCAAAGGGGATGGTCTGGTTCTTTCCGGTGGGGGTGAAGTCGGGGCGGAGCTCGTCAACGACGACCTTGGACTCGAGATCCCAAATCTTGATTCCGGAAGTAGTGGCGGCGCACAGCCAGTACCTGTTGGGGGAGAAGACAAGAGAGTGGATGATGTCGCCGGCCTCGAGGGAGTAAAGGCGCTTGCCCTCATTGAGGTCCCAAAGCATGGCGACTCCGTCCTTTCCTCCGGAAGCGCAGAGGGATCCGTCGGGGGAGACGGTGACGGTGTTGAGGTAGCCGGAGTGACCGACGAGGTTGGTGCGGAGCTTGCAGTTGGTCAAGGACCAGACCTTGACGAGCTTGTCCCAGCCGCAGGACACAATCAGGGGGATGGACTGGGAGGGCGAGAACCTCACGCAAGAGACCCACTCGGAGTGGCCCTCGTCGGAGATGGTGAACTTGCACTCTCCGAGGGTGTTCCAGAGCTTCACAGTCTTGTCGCGGGATCCAGAAACGATCTGCCTGTTGTCGACAGAAAAGGCAACGGAGAGGACATCCTTGGAGTGGCCGACGAAGCGGCGAGTGGTCTTTCCGGAGTTGATCTCCCAGAGGCGGAGGGTGCCGTCCCAGGAGCCGGAGAGAGCGAACTGGCCGTCGGAAGAGATCACGACGTCAGAGACAAAGTGGGAGTGGCCCTTGAGGGCACGGCGGGGGAAACCGTAGTTTCCCTCCTCGCGGGTGAGGGTCCACACGAGACAGGTCTTGTCGCGGGAGGAGGAGAGGATCATGTTGGGGTCCTCGGCCGTGGTGGCGATACTGGTGACCCAGTCTTCGTGGGCGGAGAGGGTTCCGCGGAGGGCGAGCTGCTCAGACATTTCGTTGTTGTGTGTGTTTTTTGCTGTGGGGGAGGCAGGCGAGGTGATAGGGAGGAGTTAGACAACACAGCGGGCGGGCAAGACGACAGCGCGCTCCGTGCAATCGCGGGATTTCCCCGAAAAGTCGTAAACACTGCAGCTTTCCCCATGCAAAGACTGATCGTGAAAACCTTCACCGGAGAGGTGAAATGGCCTGCAGAGCACAGAGCGCGACAGATTCGAGATAGCCGTCGGTGCAACGGCCAACCATCCACATAAAGCGCATGCACAGATGCGGAGACTCGGCTCGGCGCACGGTGCCTAGTTGAAACTCACTTTTGTAATTTTCGATTTGTCTGTGGACAGGAGCGACCCACAATTGTGGAATGTCGCTGGAATAAAAATATTTCAATTCTTTTCTCCTGACCACGAAAAACCAGCCCAGCAATCTATACCGCAACTGGTTGCGTACCAAATAATTAAAAACGTGTTACTAGCTCCACTTGAGCATCTTATTTTCCTCTGTCGGCATCAGATTTGGCGAGATAATTGTTCGCTTGCGTGTGTGAAAAGAAAGGCTCTGCCCGACGTCACCGTGCTGGCTGGCGTTAGCACGTGTCTTCCATGATAGTTTTCGAAGGGGACGAGGCCCGCCCTCGAATCTTGTTTTATCCTCCGGTCCAGCAAGCTGTGGTGCCACCCTACACTTCGTCGTTTCACTACCAACTCCAATTGGAGACGAAGGTGACGCATTCGTGTGCGAAGCTGCTGAATCCCGCCGACGTGAGGCGCGTTGAGATATGCGCGGAGACCCAGACCGCGTCTCTGTCCGAGTTGGATAGCGCGGTTGTAGCTCGACTTAAGGCCGCCCTTGTTCTCAAAGTTGATCCTCATTCTGCTCCGATGGATTTGCTGTCTCAGTCAGAAACCCTGTTTTCCGAGGTGCGTTCTGCCCCCCTTCGATCTTATAATATTTCGCTAACACCCTCCTGTCTCTCTTTAACATACAAACAATACGCACAGCTCTTGAGGAATCTTCCCCCCCCTCCTCCGCCCCCTTTGTCGAACACTTCAAGCTTGGAGGCGATTGCAAAGTTCGTGGCCTCCCTTGACGAGAAAGCCTCACTCCTACCCGACTCGAACGACTTGGAGGTGAGATATGCCGAGTCATGTACATGTTCGTCTCTCTCCTTAATATTATTCCTCTGTCTCCATTTTCTTCTTCTAAGCGCACAATCCCTCAGGTGGAATGGGCGTCCTCAACTTCGTCATTCGCCTGTACTTTTACGCTCACAAATCCTGTCAAAATTGACTTGCCAGAAAAATTTGTGGAGAGAGAGCAGCACCCCCCTAAAGGCAGCAGTCTCGATGAGGTAGGGGCCTTTTTCTTCTCCCCTTCGCACCTAAAGAAATATGCCAAACAAATTCTAACTCGCTAAAATACACTTGGGTTGGCCAATTATTGCGCTGACCTGCGCCGCGCTTCGCTTCGCAGCTGCACGCATTCTGCGTCAATCTATGTAAAAAGTATGAACCCCTCTATCACGCTCTTGGCAATCTTGCAAATCACTTCACCGTCATTGATCCTCCCCTCCCATGCCCCAACCGGATCATTTCGAGGAGGCTCCTTTGTCACGACGAGGAAGGTAGGGCAATGAGCGTGGAAGTCGAGTTGGCTGCTCTCGACCCAAAAATGCGGCCCTCGAAGTTCAGGGCGATTGGAGATGTAGGTAACAGAGTGATGGAAAAGTACAGGGCCTTTGGGTGGGACGAAAGCGTTTCTGTTGAGGAGAACCTGATAAATGCCTGCATAGCAACATTCCCGCCCCCGGCAAGCAGCGTCGGTATCGAAGAGGAGGATGACCCAGATATTTCATGCGGAATATGCTACGGTTACACGCTATTGCTCGGTGGAGGTGAGGAAGGGCGAAGGGAAAGAGTAGCGACAGAAGCGTCAGAAGCGTCAAATCCGGCATATTCGTCAAGATTACAAACAACTCGTCGCTCTCGACCTCAATCTCCACTCACTTACAACTCCGTTTTCATCATCGTAGATGATGATAAAAAGTTACAGCAGGAACTCCCCGACATTATCTGTCCAACCTCCAACTGTGCCAAGCCATATCACCACTCATGCCTCTTTGAGTGGCTTCGTGGCGACAGAGAAAGCACAATAAGCTTCGACAGAATTTACGGATCTTGCATGTATTGTGAAGGGAAGGTCTCCTGCAAGATGAGACGCGGGAAGGATTGATGCGAAATCTATTATTTTTGGAAATGAGAAGTTATTTTTACTATCATCTGTTACGTGTAAAAATTATTTTTAATACATGCGCCACCTGCTTGATGGAGTTGAGTATGAGCGTGGAAAGCGCTGGACCGCATGGTCGGGTCCCTCGTCTTGTTCTAACGAGGAAAAGTAGTCGGAAGGCTTTTGAATGCCTAGATAAAGCTCCCGTTGGAGCCGTTCCCGTTTCCAGTCCTGGGACACTCCCCTCCAAGCCAAAAACACCATTTTCTGTAGGCCCACTAGCTGACTAGCAAACATCCTCTTAGCCTTGATAATCTTGCCCGCCCACTGAAACCATGCCACGAAAGTTGTCCGTACTACTCCGACGAAATGCTTCCCTATTAATGCCCTTATCTTGGCGGAGGTCCGAGCATAATTTGCCCACCTTGTGAACCTCTCACGTTTCGTGCCTACGAGATGTCTCGACATCTTCTCCCGCACATATTTCCCCTTTTTCACATAATTGGCCCACATCTCGAAGACCGTCTGCTCTAGCTTCGCCATGTGACCCATAAGGAACTTCTTCACTTTCATACTTTTCCTCGTGTATTCTCTCCACGCAACGAAAGATTTCCTCTCTACACTTCCCATGTGCTTAGCGAGAAAAATTCTCCCACGCTTGTACTTTTGCGCGATTTCGCACCATGCAATCAAAACACTTCGCTGAATACCCCAAAACCTTCGCTTCAGGAATCTCCTCGCCCTCTTGCTCTTCGCTGCCACTTCTTTCCATTCAGCGAAGTTGCTTCTCAGCGCTCCCATTGCGTGCTTAAGAAATAGTTGCCCGGCTTGCTCTATCCTTGCCTGTACGGAAGATGCAATTTAAACAAGGTAAGAGACTTTTGTCGCCCTAAAATCAATCTCGGTCTATCCTCACCTGCCTCTCCAGATCATCTGCTGTCTGGGCGTTCTTCTTCAAGAGCTCGTAAAATGCATTGGGAGGTATAAACCGCCGTCGATCTTGAACTTCTTTGAAATGCCTGGCGCGAGAATAGTATGTCGTGGCGTCTTCAGGGCATTTCCTATTCCTGAGCCTTCTCCTCTCCACCTCTTCTTCTTCACTGAAATGATAAAATATCGAACCCAAAGGAAAGCCTTTTGTGAAATAAGGATCATCTTCAAAGTTTAATTCCCTGCCAGAAGCTGCCACATTCAAGGCCGGCCAAGCCGCCGATGAACTTGTAAGCCAAGTACCATCATGGGGTAGAGCAGGACTGGGCTTGGTTAAGCGAAGAGGTGACAGGGTTTTTTGCCGTCTCCGCTCGCTAGTAGGGTCTTCCCTGCTTCTCGCTCCCCCGTTCGCAGATTTAGACTGTACAGGCGAGCTTTGAGATGTATTATCCCGAGACAACGACGTGCTCAACATTGTTGGGGTCCTGTTGTGTAAGCGCAGAGGGGAGTGAGGAGCATTGGAGGAAATTGGTGAAACTGCATGAAACGTTGAATCGTTTTCCTCCATAGAGCGACTCCGGGCAGCAAGCGTCGAAGAAAATTGCATGGGCAAAGTGGATGCGCAAAAATTTGGTTCTGGGCACAGGGAAAGAATGGGAAATGTCCCAACTGACATGGAAAAGTCTTTTCTTTGGGATTTGTTAATTTGGGACCTTTTATAATGATGATATGAATTCATTGATATATGTAATAAAAAAACAATAAAACGCCCGAAAAATTTAGCAAAGGCAATGTTGCAATGTCATTTTATATTCTTAAGTCTTCAAGGGGTCCACAAAATACTTCTTTTGGCTATTTCTACAGCTACTCAGTGCGGGACAACTCCGGAACCTCGCCCCGAAAAAGTTGAACTGGATCGACTTTCCTCCCTCCGCTCCTTTTGTTTCCAAGCAGTTGCCATTTTTTCTTTAGATCTTCACAATAGCTAGTCGTGACAGACGTCCAGAGCGCCTGGGTCAGGAGTCCATTGCCGTTGACATCTCCGTAAACATTCGTTATGACGCTTTGAAGCATCTTGTCTAATTCGCGTCCTGAGCATCCTTGAGTCATATTGTCAGCGCTGAGTCTGCCCAACGAAGTTTCCAGCTCAAACGACGTCTCTGTAAGGAGGCGGGAGTCTCTAGCTGCACCTACGAATGGCATGCGCATCCGGTGGCGCCTTTCTGACCCAGGTAAGCGGAATCTTTTCGAAAAAGAGTTCTCCAATATCCTTCGACGTTCCTTCCTGCTAGGGAGCTCGAGCTCTACCAGCTCATCCATTCTGTCCAAGATGGCTTCGTCGAGAGCTTGGGGGTTGCTTGTTGTGAGAACGAGCATTAGCTCACACGAAGCGCTCCCCGTCATGCTCAGCAGAACGTTGAGGGAGTCTCGTGCGTATCCCTCCCCGGAACCGTCTTCTTTAGTCCCTGTTATGGCGCCACCTACAGCGTCACCTCCCTTCCGAAGCCTTTTCCCAAGAGCAGCCTCGGCTTCGTCAATGATGAGCATAGCGCCGCTTCTATTTCTTTTTGCCCATGTAAGTATTTTTCGCAACTCTGCTGGACCCTGCTTTCCGAGAGGAGCGAGATCGCTACCACTCATGATGGCAAAGGGCAGACCGCTTATACCGCTGCCAATAGCTTTGGCAGTTTCGCTCTTCCCTGTGCCTGGCCTGCCGTAAATAAGCACATGCCTGAGAGGGGCCCCACGTTCCCGCGCTAAAGCAGTCCCTGCGCAGATACCTTCGACCCTTTCTTCCACTTCCTTCGCCAAGAAAATGCCTGCGTTGCCCAGAATGGTAGACGCCGACGTTCTGAGAGGGAAGCAACGTTAGCGTCATTGGCGAAGGAGAAGAAAAACTAAGACACCTATGTAATTTTACACCCACACACATGTGCCCTATTTCTCACCTCCGACTACTCCTGCCGTACTCCCTGACCAGCTTTGGAGTCATCAGTTCCTTTCGAATCAAGGAAAACCCCAAAACAAAGATCTCTCTCGAGAGGACTATGCAAAAGGCAAGTAGGCACGCCCCGATAATGAATACTACAATTTGTTGTCTACCCTGCTCAGTCTTGAAGGTATGGTGAACTGCCTCAGCAACATTTTGGAATGCCACCTTGATGATCTCGATCGTCGCCTTGGTCGCCTACAGGGCGGAGAGGAAGACGCACCAAATAGCAACGTCCTTGTTGTTAGCACTCACATAGCGTTCTCACCCACGTTCACAAAATCGCTAATCCTTACCTCCTCTCCGATGATTCGAATACGAAGGATAGAAGTTGTCTCAGTCTCCCTCTCAAGCTTCGCCTCGGAAATTATTCTTTCCCTTGCGCGCTCAGCTTCTCCAATGGATGCTTCTCTCAGACGAATCAACTCTCTGAATGTATCGTTCTTCATGGATATGACCTTTCCCGTCGTGGTAATTTGATGTATAGCTGTGTCGAGGAGGGCCTCGGTGAAAGCGATTTCAGTGTCTCGAAGATCTTCGACGACCTTCGCAGTTTCCACATTCTTCGCCGTCGATGCATCTGTCTCCTGCAGCACAGTCATTCTAATATTGTGCTTTGACTCGGAAATGAACGACTTCGTGACTGCCTTGAAACGCTGACTCATAAGCTTCATCTCCGACAAGGACGCTTCCGCTTCAAGAGCGGTGGTTTCAGACGCTAGCTGCGCAGAACTTTTCCACTTTTTCGTCTCATCTTCCTCGCTTACCTCAGTGGGTGCCACGATCTCCCCAATTCCCGAAATCCGGTTGCCGAAGGTGCTTTTGCGTGGAAGGTTGGCAAGTGTCTGCAACTTGGTCCTGAACGATTCTATATTGCCCATAAGCCGTGAGAGAGCTTTCAGGTTGTAAGCAAACACCGTTGAAGCGTCAATGCTGCCAGCGTCGTCACTTTCAGGGATCCACATGCTAGCACCATCGCTGTCGATCACACCGACATGCCTTCTGGTTCGTCTATGGTCGAAGCTGTGAGCGGAAGCGTGAAAGGAGCGCGACGGAAAATATTAATTTGATTATATTACTCGCTTCTCAAGGCGAACATAAAAAGGTGTCTCTCACCTGTTGGAACGAACCATGACATCAATCTTCGAGTCGTCTCGTAACAAGTAAGTGTGAAGAGGAATATGTTGAATAGCCTCAAGCGACTTCTCAGCGTCTAGGGGAGAGTGAATAGAATAACCTGCGTTTGCCCAGGAATCCGTAGAGAAAACGGGATCTTTATTTTCACTTTCTGACTCTAGCATGGTCAAGATCGCACCCAGCTTCTCTTTAGTTTCCTCCTTTCGCTTCAAGCTCTCCAATTGGGAAGATTCTTTGAGGGCATTGATGAGCTGCACATGCGGGTTGGGTTGGCGATTGACAATTAAACGCGTTATAGACCGGAAAGTATGCGGGCAGGAAGTTGGCTCACCTCCAAGCGAGTCGAATCTTTGGCCACAATTCTAGCCTCTTCTAAATTGTCAATAGCTTCCAGGGTTGCGTTGATTGCCTCGCCCTGCAGCGACTCAGCCTCTTTGAGAGCATTCTCAACATTCAAAGACTCACTTTCCAACGACGCAGAAATTCTAGCCTGTTGCTGCGCGCTTGACTTGTCGAGGTGTTTCAACGACGTTTCAGATTCGATCTTATTTCTACGAAGCTCTTCTGATTGTGGTTTCACGAACATTTCTGCCTTCAGGACCGCCTCACCAATGCAATCCATCTCTTCACATGCCAAAGAGGGGCGGCTTATAATGTCGGCTGTCCTAGTCATCTCATCTTCTTTCCTGCACGAAGAATGACATCTTCCGTGTGAGCTGCCTGTTCTAATGGCGAATTCCCTTCCTCTCCTCTCGTGGGGATATTTTGATGAACTCCAAGGGTTTCACATTTCTCACCTCGAGGCAAGCTGTTGGACAGATGCCACATACTTCTCATTACTGTTTTCAAAGAGTTCGTCTGCGGGGCTGATCAGCGTTCCTAGAAATTCCACACCGTTGCCAGCATACACCCCATCATTGTCGCCGTCGCCGACCAAAGGCAGTTCTGTCTCTCCCTTTTCCTCATCCTTCACCTTCTCCCTCTGTGCACCAGCGTCTTCAACGCGCCCCGCAAGCATCTTTGCACGATCAAGCTGCACTGTTTCCTCCGCCGGCGCATCGTTGAGCGAGCCCCCCTCTCCGCCTCCCTCATCTTGAGCTCCCTGCGGTGCTCGTGTGCGCTGCTCGACCTTTTGAATGTTTCCTAAATTTACGGCTTCCTCCGTACGTATATCGCCCAAACCATTGCCTGCTAGACCGTCCGTCCGATCAAAAGCAACGCTTTCGACGACTTTACGAGTTATATCCTCTCCAGCAGGAACAGGAGCTGCTTCTTGGTCGCTGTTGCGGGTTGGGGGCTCGTGCTGGACGTCTTGCCCTGGTCCAGTAGCAGTGAAAGCTTGTCCGGAGGGCGCTGGCTCTGAAAGAGCGAGGACAACAAGGCACATGCAAACGAAAGTCAGCCTTAAGTTGGAGAACATCTCGCCAATCTTCTTCTTGAAATTCCAAATACGGTAAAAATTCCCTTTCTCTGACTTCCCCTCCATTTTCTGACGGATCCTCCCTCACCCTCACACTCGCTTGCTATTCCCATCGCGACGAACATAAATCATAGATCGCCCCCGCAACAGTTATCATTTAATACAAACCTCTTCGCCTCTGCCCACTCCCCCTCCTCTCCTCAAGGTCCCCTCACCCGAACTCACACCGCTGTTACTACTGAAAATGCCCCTATAACATCTTCGCTCGCGTTTTCAATATTCTGAATTTCGAAGAGCTAAACAGCAAATATGTCGTCCCCCCGAAACACTGCAGTGGTTATTGCTGTACTCAGCATGTTGTTGATAGCCCAGTACTCGCGCCTCTCTCTCCCTCTCTCCTCCCCAGCCCTTCCAGAACTTATGACGCCGATTGCTTCCCGCCATAATTCTCATCCAACCTACACTACTAATCCCGAGATCGAAGCTGTCCCCACTATCACTACTACCCCTCAACAACCTGCAGTATCGCCCACGCAACCGCCCCTCCCCCCTCCATACTTGCTTCATCACGTGGCAGCCATGTGCGAGGCCCTCGCTGCGCAATACGGACAAACCCAGAAGGAGACTTGCCCTCCTGAGCTCCTCGAAATTCCCCAGCTCCGAAATCCCGGTCCCCAAAGCTCGACAACACCGTCGGAGTGCGGTCAGCCCCCCTCAATTCCCTCCATCGACATAGACGTTTTCGCCGCCGTTCAGAAGCTCTCGAACATAACCCCTAAGGAGGAAGTTGACGCATCGGAACACCACAAAATCTGGTTGGTCGGGGACAGCATCGTGAATCAGTTAGGCGTCACCGCCGTCTTCTGCGCACTGCATGCCATCCCTGACATAAAACTGACGCAGTATAGTCCACATCTCTACTTCACTGCAGTAGTGGAAGACTTACCCCAGGGCATGCATCTTCCGTACGATGTTCATCAAAACCAAATCCTTTCCAAACACATGGACGCTGGCCCCCTCAACTCTGATAACAATTGCGCACACAACATTTATTTGGTCATCGAACATCCTTCCTTCGGTAGGCCTGTGAGGTAAGTAAGAAGAAGACGAACCCCGAGTCAGAATCACAAAACACTAACCCTTCCCTCACAGCTTGTCATACTCGTTTGCTTATGGCTATCCTCCCCACCTCCTGCACCTGGTCGAGGGCCCGGAACCCAAGTACCTACTGCCCGTGGGGCACGTGGAGGCGTTGGCGCCTCTATTTGATACGGTAGTCTTCAATGTCGGCCTCCACCACCTTTCTCTTGAAGACGCCGCAGTGACAGAGTACAGGGCCGCTGTCACAAATTTGATGACAATTGCTCAAAAGCACTCCCACGGCTACTTGCTTGAGACCATATCACAGCATTTTTGTGAGGAAGACGGCTCGTACGAGCAGACCGCTCTGGCGACCAAAGGAAAGCCCCTGACGGCTCGCAAAAATCGGAACATGGAATGCAAGGGTCCGTACAGTGTGGAAGCGTGGCGAAAGACTGCAAACTGGAGGTGCGTGCAAATTTAATGTGTGCATGTGCGCACACGAGCGCGACACCCGGCCCTAACCCTCCACACACAGGAACGACGTGCTGGCTGAAATTGCCAAGAGCATGTCCTTCGACAAGAACGTCATACAGATAGCGGAATACTTTTTGACAACAATAGGGGCAGAATACCGGGTAGGCAAGGGTGACTGCTTGCACATTTCAAAGGAGAAAATGGGCGGGATTTCCGGCGTCCTGGCCAAGTGGATGGAGGTCCTTGGAAGCCTGGTTTAATATGATTCCCTGATAAGCTATTAAGCTGCACTCATTTTTTTTAACCAAGATAGATAAATTTTTCCAAAAATAAAAAAATGTATCCATGTTCCTCCTGCCGGATTTTGGCCAGGATTTTGAAGACCTTACAATCAAGTGAAGATTATTCCAACTTGTAGGAGAAATCATCTACTTTTCCGGTACTCCCTCAATTCTGGCTGACAAACGCAATAAAAAGAGCGCTTGAAGAACCCTGAGTTCTTTTGGCAAGTAAATTTTCCCAATGCCTTCGGGTAAGGGTCGGAGATCCTTCAAAAGGCTTGTCGTTTTAGCTATGGCTGTGTCTTTAATTTGCTTCACGTACGGTGTATTATTATCCCTGAATAACCTGCCCGTTGATCGCGCAAGTGATACATTGTTAGGATGGCACCATGAAAGGGTAGCAGATGAACGGTGCGCACTGTTGTTTTTTGGGCTACCGAAGCACCTTAAGGACATTTCCCTGCCCTCGATACGGAAGTATATAACGAAGGCGAACCCGAATTGCGACATATATGCGCACACTTATAGTGTAGTTAGTGTATCCAACAAAAGGAATGGCGAAGAGAGCTCGCCTATTCACCCTGAGGATATTTACTCTTTGACTAAAGAACACGCAATAGACAGCGAGGCGGATTTCTTAATAGCGCACAATCTTAGCTACTATCGGAATTTATTTCCTTACGAGGAGCCGTGGGTTTATCCTACTTCAATGGACAACATGATAAAACAGTGGCATAGCATCAGCCAAGTATGGAAATTGATGGAGGCTAGTGAAGTTGATTATCATCGGGTGGGTTTATTTCGACTTGACGTCTTGTACGTGCACGAGATATCAATAACAGGAAGAGAAGATGTGGCGGTTGTTCCGAACTTTTTAAAATCAGGAGGGATGAACGATCGAATGTTCTACGGGAGGCGGGATCATGCAGAAGTTTGGGCGACCAAAAGGTTTGACCTTGCTCAAAGTTACATCGATAGATATCAGGATAGGGGGCTCCACTCAGAAAAATTCATGGAGTTCCTTATGCGAAAAATTCCTGTGGAGGAGAAACCCATATGTTTTCATCGCGTCAGGGGCACAGGCAAGATAAAGAAAGATTGCAGCCTTGGGTTCTTCAATGATCTCAAAACATCGATCTTCGGCTATAGCATTTAGAAAATAGATATAATAAATTTCGCACTCTTTCGAAGGGTAAATAATTAATAAATTTTCAACTTTCAAAACGGCACCACCAGGAACGTGGTTTTTGGCCAAGAACAAAAAGATATTAAAAATGAAATAAATGAAGAGAAATTCATTTAAAAATCGAGAGGCAGCCAAAAATTTGCACCGCTTCACTTTTATTCTCCCCAATTCTCGCTCCACCCAACGGCTTCCTAACGTTCTGATTTATTTCTTCTTGGAAAAGAATCCCATTAGCCCTTGCTGCTTTTTCTTGCCCTTGGCCTCCTCTTTTTTCTTCAATTCAGCCGTCGCCATGCTACTCCTAACAGGCATGGCACCCTCGATACCTTTGACTTTCTTCTCGGGCGTTACGTCCTCCCACTCCTCATACTCTTCTTCGACGGTAGTGGTGTGAATGTAGCCTTTATCATCCATTTCTTCTCGCTCCACATAGCGCTTCTTCGTAACTTTGCGCTTTCCACCAACAATGGTAGTAGTTTGAGTTGGCGAGTCCGCCTTTTTAGTGAAGCTGAAGTAATTGAGAAAAGTGATGTGTGAGTATTAGCGCTCGACTCGTGTGCAACCCTCCCCCCTCCTCCCCCCCCCTCCCTCCTGATTGAAAAGTTGAAGACTAACCTGTCCATGGCCCCAACCACCGGCTCCCTCTTCTTCGGAGAGGAGAAGACTTCATCGTCATCAACGACTTCACCCGCATCGTCAGCCTCCGCGTCTTTCTTCTTACTGGCCTTCTTAACCTTCTTGACCTTCTCGTTTTCATCGTCACTCTCCTCGTCTCCTTGGAATTCATCATCGTCGCCGCAAGCGCCCTCTTCAGGCGCAGAAACTTCAACCCCCCCAACCTCGAGAAAACCAGTTCCGTCGTCATCGTTATTGTCGTCGTCTTCAGAGTCCTCGTCGAACACCTTGCGCTTGCTCTTTTGAGCCTTGGTCATTTCCTCCTCTTCAGCCTTGGGCTGAACAGTACCCTTCTTCTTAGCGTCCTGCTTCTTCGAGTTCGCAAAAGAAATCTTTTTTTCCTTCTTAGGGCCTTTCACGACTGTCGTCGCAAATTTGCTCTTGCCTGCGGGCGCGGGTTTGTTGAAAAACTGTGCAGAGGGCGAAAGCAGCGCGAAGAGAAAAATTAGAAAAAGCAACAGACATGGCCGAATGCTCCCCACTACCCCACTCACCGCCTCAGCGGTGACCTTCGTCCTCTTTTGTCCAAAGGGGTTGGACTTGAGACCCTGATCATCGGGCTTGAGTGAACCAGAAGAAGCTGTGGCCGCCAACTCCCTCCCCCCCTGCCTCCCTATCGCCCTCTTCCTGCACATTTCGGCAGGCCTAACTCCGCCCTGACCGCATTCAATGGAGCTTCTCAACGCGGTGTAAGAAAGAAGTTCGAACAGTTCAAAAAAGTACCGCTGGCGGATCGTCGACAACCTAGCGGCGATGCCAAATAAGAAAACGCAAGGAACTCACCTTGCCCTCATCGCCAAGGATTTTCCAACCGCATAAACCCTGTCCCCTTCCCGACCGAGTTTCACAACGGTCCTCCCATCGTTTGCGCTCATACTCACATACGTGGCAGTGAGCTCGGAGGACTCAGACAGCAAAGAGGAGAGGAAGGAAGAAGCAGCGGTGGGGGTCAATTCGTATCGTGAGCAAATCTGGAGTATAGTTTGAGTTAGAGATATTTGGCGCAATGGAAAAAGCCTAGATAACCCGACCGGGGGTCTTAAAATGCGCAGCCGAATCAGAGAGGACAGACGCGCGCCATAAGGTACGAATCATGGCCCCAAAGATGCACTCCCTCCACTTCTCAATCCATTTCCCCCCACTCATTTTTCTCCACTTACGTGACCCTGAGTGACGGTATCGCCCGAATCAAGCAGATCTGACTTAATGCACTCCCTCTGGGCTACCGTTAGTGACATGATTTACCGACGAGAACTGAGAAATGGCAAAGGGAAATTCCAAGGATTTTGTGTGTGTAAAATGCTCAGTCCAAACGCTATTAACAGCGCATCATCTTTCCGTCGGCAACGCTCATTTAGCTTTATGCGACGAGGCCAATAACATTGCTCAATTCTGGCTCCGATGTCAGTCTTTCGGCGCTGCCTTCAATTACGCCTGAAAGACATTTTCGGGCTGTGTTTTGTTTGTTTTATGACTTACTTTTTGTCCGTCATGTTCTTATCTAACTTTAGTCCTGTTCCTCCACCCTCGCGGGATCATTTCACGAGAAATAATTTGAAGCAAAGATCTTACTCACACCAAGTCCATCGATCTTTTCAACACCAAACCAATTTACGCCGGAACAAGCCTATGTGCACGGTGAGACCACACCACTCGCGAGCGCCCCTCCATCTATATGCCAACAAACGCACGCCTTAATTCGTGCCCGCTCGCCAATAATCTAAATAGATGCTGGATGTTCTGCGGTATTTGGCTGGCATGGCCGATTCACGCGTGTTCAAGGCGAAGGTGAGGTCCGTTGGATGCATTCAATAGGAGCATGGAGGGACACATAAGCTCTCTCCACCTAAACTAACAAGTATGTCGACAAAGTGCTGTGTGGCGCCCTTCCCACCTTCAGATCAGCTGGGACGGCTCATTGACACAGCATGTCTTGCTCGAAGCACCGCCTGGCTCAATAGCTGGCACGATGAACCTGAAAACGAAGTTCTCTCGGCGTCAAGCGTTCGGATTTCACGGAGAAACTATCTTGATTCGAGGGATGTGCACATACGCTGGGGCAGTATGCAGTCAGCAACGATTCCTTGGGCCATAGATGAAGGCAGCCTAGTAACGACATACTCGACAAAAAGAAAAGACAAATCTCGTTTCGTACATGGGCAGAGGCCAACCTTTTTCGGAGACGGTCCTGAGGAGAGGTAAAGCTGTTCATGAAAGAATTAGTTTTAGCCACGCATATTCAGCTTTTCTCTCTCTAACCCTTCGACAACAGGTACTCGAGCAAGTATATTCATCTCTCGCCAATTCTAGGATTCAATCCTTCCCTCGCAAGAGCTCCTAAAGAAGTGAGAGAAGTTTATGCGGATGCCAAGTACGTTGTTCTATCGCGCGCCACGATAGATCCTGGACCCTCACAATGCCTTTGGCCCCCGTTGACTGACTATGGCAAGGAATCGATCGAGGGCATCTTCATCCGCGAAAGAGTAAACAAGTTGAATAGACAATGCATTGACAGCAAGGCTGTGATTAGTGTAATCGACACCTCCTTCGAAGTTCTTGGACAGATGAGCTTGGACCAAGGTCAGCTGCCTGGAGATTATTGCATCTGCGACGGTAGGTTGTTCCAGGTCCATCCAGAGGGTCACGAAGACGAGGACGAGATCTTGGTGGGTTTCAATCCCGACCTGGGACGCATGAGTACTGAAGGCTGCGTCACAAGGCTTTCATTTGAGGCGCTCGATCTGGAAGCGGCGGCAGGCAATGTGCCGAACTTGATGGGCAAGGTTTCTGCCCCCCTGGTGTCGGTCGTTTCAATCAATTCAAAGCCGCACAAAAACATGGGGCTGGCCAACGTTGGCGGGGTGATCTACGGCTTTGATTCTGTGGCTCCTGCCGTCACCTTCCCCTTGCTCGAGATTCGAGGAGGCGGATCTTACAGCATTTATGAACATGGCGAGGAGAGCTGGACGCGAGAGCAAGTGGCGATGGTTAAGCAGTACTTCGCTAAAAAAAAAGGGTCTTTTACGGGTGGGAGAGAGACTTTGACTCGGTGATGATAGCGGAGGGAAAGTCAAACAGAGTTGTTTACGATGGCGTTTTAGCAACAATTGACATGAAGAGTTCGACGAGAAAAGGAGAAGACGCAGTGCATGGCAATGTACCGCCATTAGTCCTACCGAATGGGATGCTTTTGAACATCGGACATATTTATCGAGGGTACGGACTGAGGACGAATAAGGCCATTTTCGAACATGGGCACGACCCACGATCCGCCTCCGGGTGGAAGACGTTTCCAGCCATTCCCGCCGGTAGGTACGGGCAACTTCATCTCCACCATTTCATATTGATGGACCCTGCGCCACCCTTCTCAGTCCGTGGCATTGGGAAGGAGTTTTGCATCACAACACCGTCTACGAGTTTCTATCACAAACCCGAAGACAAAATTACAGGAAGGGCTCACAAAAGCAACCCCTTCTCCTCCAATTCAACCTGAGAGACAGTACAGTTTGTTTCAGGCCTCGCTCTTGATATCAATCCTGAGGGCGAACACGAAATTGTCTTGAGTTACGGAATCATGGATTGCGGTAGTGGCACAGTGAGAATAAGGCTCGACGATGTGCTAAGCTCGTTACATTCTTCACAAAATAGTTATAAATAATACGCTCATCAAATGCTTTAGAAGATAATAAAAGGATAAGTCACAACTTTAATTTTCTCCCCCCTCACTCAAATCCTTGTCGGTAGTATCGTCCTCGTCCTCGTCGGGCAGTTTAACGTCTGGCATTTCCACTGGCGTGGCGTCCACCGTAAGCTCCTCTCCGTAGAGCTCAATCTCTTCCTCTCTCCACTTCTCCTTCACGCCTTTCATGTAACGATCAAGCTTCACAGCGCCCACCCCTCCCCCGACGATCAAACCTCCAACAGCCAAGCTTGGCCCGGCTTCGACGAGTAACTTTCCAACCATCGCACCAGACACCCCAAATTTACCACGAGACCCCAAATCGCCTGTCAACTGCTTATCTGCCCCCAAATAAGCCGACTCAAATAGGTTGTACTTATCGACGGACCACATGAATTTCTTCACGTAGCTCTCAGCTCCAGGGAGATGGAGCGCAGGAGCCGATGGGTCGTATGATGAAAGGGAAGGCGAGGCTACTGCGCGCGCTGGACGAGCGCTAGTAATGAATGCGGAGAGCACCAAGAGGAAAGTGAGGGATAACCTAGCAGCTTGACTGCTGAGCCGACCACAGGCCCTTCGAAAAGAGGACCAAAGGTTGGAAGGGGACCCTTTTAGGAGCCTCTCTAGCTGCTGTGGTTTCGAACTAGTGGCAGATGGGCTGCGCGCTACGCTGGCGAGGCTGGATCGCCTCTGAAACGACCTGAGGACACAACCCTGACGTGCCGTGTTAGGTGAAGAGGGCGAGCGGGCTCCCAGTGCACCAAGACCGGACTGCAGCCGATTGATATCACGCACGGCGATAGTTCCGAGAGTGCTAGGCACAGCAAGAAACGCACAGCCGGGTACGACGCTGGAAAGAGCCAGCAGCAGCAGGGGAAATATCATCCCGGCCTTCATGCCGAGGTCGCTATTTTCGGAGAAGGAGAGAGAAAATGGACGCGTAAGACTTTGAGTAGGCTAGAGCGCGAAGACAGGTAGGATATGATACGACCCGAGATAAAAATTTATCGGCGGCTGGACAGAGGAAAATAATTGATTTTCTCTGGCTTACTCAAAATTAGAAGGAAAGCCCAATGTTCGAATTTGTCGACATTACGCTCCACTAAACGCATCATAGCACCATTATTGCGTACGAAGAAGAAGAGAAACCAGTCAGGATCTATTGATCCTGACGTCTACCACCCTAAATCGGCATTCTCTCGCCTCCTACGAGCGGTCCCATATCGTCTTCAATCACTCTCCTTACGATCACTCTCAAGGATGCCTAAATATTCTTATAGGAAGGTTAAACAGAATGAAGATGGCGGACTTGAGATGGGAGCTCCGTCTAAGGCCGCCACTAGGTTGTGCGACGAGGCTGAGTTTGACGTAAGTAACCCTAACAGTGAAACACAATATGACGACCCTCCACCTCCCTCAAAACAAATTTGTCATTTCTAAAACAATGTTCTAATTCATGTCATTCTAATTCGTGTCATTCTAATTCACCGCAGGGCGACGACCTCGCGCACCGACGCCTACCCACCTGCCTCTCCCTCCTCATCCTCCTGACAATAGTCTACGTCCTCTCCCGCGCTTGGTCCCGTCCCATCGTCGAGCCCAACATCGACGCCCACAAAACGCACAACACCGGAACGTTCGGCTCCAACTCCTTCGAGCTGTCGCTGAGGGAGGGCGGATCGAGCTTCTGGCACAGCATCCCTTTGTACTATGACGCGGAAAAGAAGATGATCAACTTCATTACCGAAATACCAATGCACGTGACTGCGAAGATGGAGGTCGATAAATCCGCCGATGGCAACGCCATCAGTCAGGACAAGAACAAGGACGGTTCCCCCCGCTACTACACCTACGGCACCCCCTTCTTCAACTACGGTTTGATCCCCCAGACCTGGGAGGACCCGGAAGTCTTGTCCGCGGAGGGTAACGGCGGAGACAACGATCCCCTCGACGTCATGGAGGTCGGCATGACGCCTCTTCCCATGGGCAGCGTTACCCCGTGCAAAGTCCTCGGCAGCATAGAGCTCATCGACGACGGCGAGACCGACCACAAGATCCTCTGCGTGAGCGAGGGTAGCAAGGACTTCGACAAAATTAACGACGTCGCCTCCCTCGAGTCGTACCGTCCCGGCACGATCAAGCGGCTGGTGCATTGGTTGAAGTACTACAAGACGAGCGATGGGAAGGGAGTCAACGAGCTGAGCAACGATGAGGAGCCTACGTCCGTTAACGAGGCGATTAATATTATTGAAGAGACAAATGGTTACTGGAAGGCATTGTGTGCTGACAAGGAAAGGGGCAGTGAATTAGGGTTCGTGTTAGATGGATGTCCGTTAGAATAAGGTGATTGTGAGCGAAAGGAAATGAGAATGGATTTATAAATAAAAAAGGATTCTGATCGTCTCCTCGTGGCTAAGTATTATTACGAAGCCAAAAGCGTCTTTGAGTTTGGCCTTGGCGAATCGACCAAGATAGCTGCCCACATCAATGTACAATTCTACAAGGGCATGGACACTGATGCGGCATGGGTAGGTAGTGCCCGCGACAACGCCCCTTATCATTTTCGCTTTGAGTTTGGCGACATTGGATCGACAATAGAGTGGGGGAATCCAGCGACCCCATTTTAGCCGAAAGCACCTATGGACTATACTATCCAGTCTCTCGCCACCGAGCCAGAGCCGTTCGATATTTATATGGTTGACGGACGCTACCGTGTGGCCTCGGCATTAGCAAGGTGAGTTGCCTTACGACTCAAAATGCAACATGGATACAGCTCCCCCTTGTATTCCTTTCCTTCCTTCCAACAATAGCAATCGACTAATTTGCCTTCATCTCACAAACCGACGTTGTTTCTATCACAGCTTCCTCCATGCTCTATCCAAGGGCATGCCAAAGTCCCAGATAAGGGTGTTTATACATGACTACATGAATAGGCCTCATTACCATAAAATTGAGCAGTGGACGGATAGGGTGGAGAATGCTGAATTATTGGTTGTACTCAAATTAAAAGAAGGAGCCACGGAGGATCAGCTTGCTGCAGCGTGGGAGTCATTCGTAGAATCAGATTATTCCAAGTAATAAGTCAGAGTTGGAGGGGTAAAAATCAATAGAGAACAGAGAGCAAGAGAGAGCAAGAAAAAAAAAAGAAGATGAAAAGAAACCTCATTTATTTCTTCTTTCTTCTCAAACTGAGGTAACATCCTTAGAATGATACTACTGCGTGAATCCCAACTACTGCCCCCCGGGTATTATCTCAAGCCTAAAAGATTGGCACATTCTGGACATAGCAAGTAACGGCGGCTACATCTATCTTGTGTAATCCCCTTTCGTTGAACAATATTATTTTGTTGCCTTTTGTCAAAACCCTCAACGAAGGAAGATTGGGGGTAGGAGTGAGTTATTTCGATAAAAATTGGGGTCTGAAGGCCAAGCACGACAAAAATGGGGCCCTGCTATGGTTTGGGGGAAGCCCTATCCACAATGCTAACTGTCAAAATACGTGAAGAGGGGCACAAGGCGATATTTGGTATGAGTAGGCGGCGTGAAGGTGCGTATCGGAGAGGGGGGGAGAGAAGTGAAGGGTCTCGATCGTTTTTCTTTACATCAACCCTGCAGGTTGGCCTCTCTCTTGCATTTGTTGGTGATTTATTTTGTTTCTCTGTGGCCTGCTGGGCCAGAGTGGTTTAGTTTTGGGATGTTGATGAGCCGACTATCTGGCGAAAAATATCCCATCCATCTAATGCGTAAATAAGCACGTTAAATGAAGCGGTTCAGCCCACTACTTTTCCAGAGAGAGGAGGAGAGAGGAGAGGATAAGATAGATAAGAAAATCATTGATTCCGCCGCTCAGAATGCCAGCTTCCATTCCCAATACTGCCACCCCCTTTACAGCACACAGGACCCGCAATACACGGCCACGGGGATCTAGACGAAGATTAAAATTCCAACATCTCCTCCTCCTTTTGTTCGGCGTGATATTGATAAACCTTATGCTTTTCCACCGGATGTATCCTACGAGCTGGGAGCCCCCCGAACAGAGAAGCGCGCACTTTCAAACCAAGGAATTATATCTGCAGTCGCGGCGTTATATGAAGAAACCTGGAAGATACTACACAGGGACAATTAATGAGGATGCTGAGGAGGGTTCGAGGGAGACGGTAAGCAAGGAAAAGTATCTCGTCGTGTGGTCCACGATCCCTGCGACCGAAGGATCCCTTTCCGACCTGCGCGTGATTGACGTTATCAGGGAATTGGTAGATCTCGATTACGACGTTGACTTTATTTTCTGGAAGGACTCCGAGGGTAGCATGGAGAAAGCTGCCCTGAATGACCTTGGGGTCAAAAGAATCCTAGGGCCCTACCAGAATTCGATTTCTCGGCACCCCCCGTCCGATCTCAACGGCTATACCACGATTTTTGTGCGGCCGTGGCTTAATCCTAAGTTCATGAATTGGCTCTTGGACACAGTGAGGTAGGTCGTGAAGAGTGAAGCAGAGGAAATGTGAGACGGGGCAAGCTGAGAGAGGTTTAGTTCAGTGGCTAGGCATTGAACCACCCGTAACCGCGCTAGCTTTTTGGGGCTCTTATGTGGCTGTTGGGTAGCTGCAATAAATCGACAATAAAAAAGCAGCCGTTCCGTACTCCTTACCCATTCTATAATTCTGACACACAATACAATACAATCATTCCTTGATCGCTTTGATCGTCACAGATACATGAAGGACATTAACGGCGCAGTTAAAGTTATTTCTTGTACGGACGAGGACGGAATGGCTCTAAGTAGGCTCACCAAGGCGTTTCCCAAAAGCGACCTGGGCACAATTAAGAATTGGATCCTCCAGACTCGTCCAACCCAAATCCTTGGCAATGATACGGTGGAGTACTCAGAGGTACAATTCTCGAGTCTAGAGGGAGTTGCCCCACAAGTCAAGGAGCTGGTGACCCTCGAGACACTTATTTATGTCCTTTCAACAGTCTTGGTTGGTGCTAACAAGGGAGTCGTAGAGATGCTTCATTTAATGGCCCCTGCCAAGCCCACTTTACAACTTGGTTTCATCTTTCGAAAAATTAGACAGCCAAGTCGCAGCCAGGCATTTCATCAGAGGAAGGACATTCTATACATTGGGCACAATAGCGATGCGAATGAAATCGGCATCGCTTGGTTCTTGAGAGAAGTGCTTTCCAAAGTGCAGGATGGAAACATACTGCACATAGTTGGCACAGTGAAAGTCCCAGATGAGTACTGCACGTGTTATTCGTTTGGCTGCGTCTCACAAGACTCTACGCGCGTACAGTGTCACGGTCCTTTGCCTTCTCGAGAAATCATGGAACTCACCTCTTCTGTTAAGGCGGTCATCAACCCAAGCCTTGAACCGACCGGAGCTGTGAAGGAAATCTGCAGGGCGATGGCAATAGGTACCCCTGTTGTCACAACTATACACGACGGTACGCTCGGGAGTGCCTTGGGAGCACACAAAGGCGCAGTGCAGTGCCCCTCAATGAATCCAACGTGTTTCGCCAAAGCCTTGAATAATTACATCAGCAACAAAAAAGACTGGGACATATCATCGCGCAAGGCGCAGGTCTTCGTGGAGACCCATTTTGGCGCGCAGACCTTCAAGGCAGAGTTGAGAGAGATTATAAAGGTTGCAGAGATAGCTAAGGTTAGAGTGCTCGTTTCTGGAGACGCCAGGAAGAGCGGAGAGTCAATGATGGCTCAAAACTGGCACATTGCTGACTCCTTGAACGAGAAGGAGGGCTTTGAAGTTTTGGTCAAGGGAGAACTCGACCCTCCCATAGAAGGTGTCAAAAGCTTTCTCGCAAACTCGACAGGCGTTTTCCCATTCCCGACAGGGTTCCAATTCAACGCGATCATCCGTCAGAGCTGGCCCCCTGATTTGACTACGCCCTCGCTTCAAAATTGCTACACAGGATGCAGAGTTGCCCAGTATTTGCCATGGGAATTCGGAAGCCTGCCCAGGGAATGGATGGAAGTGCTCGTGAAAAATAGCGACGAAGTGTGGGGCCCAAGCGAGTCTAATACGCGAGTATTCGTTAACTCGGGGATTCCACCCTCAAAAGTTCGCAGGGTCCCCTGTGGGATTGATTGCCACGAGCTCGGCCTTCCTTCCTTAATATTACCAGCGCCCGCTCTCGAAAATAGCGCCGGAAATGACGTCATTTTTGTTTTCTCTGGCGGGCTTATTCCACGCAAGGGGGTCGATATCTTACTGGAGGAGTGGAACACCTTGTTTTGCGCCGTCGACAAATCATCTAAACCATCTTCGTTGGGGGTAAAGCTCATCTTGCATACAACCTACGAGCTTGGATACGGAAAACAAGAAGTTGAAGAGATGGAAAATATCGTGCGCAAGTGCAATAATATTGAGTGGAGACGTAATGAATGGCTAGAGAGAGAAGAATACATTGATTTACTAAGGGGAGGCGACGTTTACGTCGCTCCTTTCAGGTCAGAAGGTTTTGGGGTGCCAATTGTCGAAGCAATGGGCCTAGGTTTACACGTAATTGCCTCAACAGGTGGCACTTCCGCAGACGATTACCTAACTAATAAGAATGGCTACCCTGTTCGAGTCACAAGCTCTGTGTGTCGCCATTATCCTTGCTCAGGTGGATCAGATCTCTGCGTTTTCCCCCCATGCTCAAATGGTAAATGCGCATGCAAGAATCTAGTCGAGCCACCGATGTGGTTTGAAGTAGAAAGAGTCGAGCTGCGACAAAAACTCGGCGACGCGCTGAGGGATGTCCTTGCTTCTCGGAATCAACAACAACAACAACAACAACAACAACAACAACAACAGCAACAGCAACAGCAACAGCATTCAAATTACACATTGACGAAATCAGCACAGGCCCATAACGACGTGGTCAATACGTACTGTTGGGAGGCCATCTCCGAAAAATATGCAAAAAGTATAAAAGCAATGATTTCTCGGTTATGAAACTTGATTTTTGATTTACTTCTTCAGCAAGTCCCTCAAACGTTGACACGCCTCGTCCATTTCCTCAACAGAAGCGGTGCTGTAAGAGGCCCGGACGAAACTGCTAATATTGGGCTCATCATTATTTGTCGGTATGAAGCTTGCTCCTGGAACCATGAGAACCTTTCTCTCCACAGCCTTGTTCATAATAAGGTCGTTTGAATCTTTCACACCTTTGAGCTTCATCCACAAAAACATCCCAGCCTTCGGCGACTCGAACTCTACGAACTCGCTCAAGTGACGCTCCACTGACGCTACTAGTGCATCCCTCCTCTCTCGGTAGAAGCTTCGGGAGAAATTGGTGGGGGGTCACGTGTGAGTTAGATTTTGATATTTACATTTTACAGAGGTTGAGGATTGGGCGAGCGGCGAGAAAGTATTGAGAGAATTCAGACCATCCTCTCACCTCGTCACATCATCAACATGAGTTAAGAAGCCATCCACACCACCCAAGTGGTCAAATATCTTTGATACAACTGCCTGAGATACGCCAGACGCGTGCAGCATGCTGGCCTGCGTGTGTAGCTCTATGCTCTCTATCAACTTCGACGGTCCAGTAGCAAAGCCAACTCTAATTCCGGCCGACAGGAGCTTGCTGAAGGAATCAAACCGCAAGACTCTAGCTCCTCCGGCGCGTTCATCGATGCTGAGCAGTGAGGGACATCTGGCGGGGCCATCTGGCGACGAAGAACCCTCAAAGTCTAAGAAATAATAAGGATCGTCTTCTAGTATTATGAGGTTGTGCTCAACGGCGACTTGATATATTTCGTTTTTGCGAGCTGCAAGGGGCAAGAGAGGGGCAGGCAAACGGGCGCAATGAAGGTAAGCATCAGTAAATACTAAAGGACCACTTGCTCCATCCTGTCCTTCCTCGCAGCAGAAATAGCTTCATAATAACTTATATCATTCCCTCCATGAACAATAATCTCGCCGAACACAACTCAACTCAGCAGCTTCGCAGCTCACCTAGGCTCAAGCTCCCCCCGGAAGGATTGCTCCCTGTCGGGATAGTGTAAAGCACCCTCGGCTTCTTTCTCTTCGGGTTCGAAACCTCCCAACTCTCCAACACTCGCCTAAGGTCCGAAGGGATCATGCCATGCTCATCTGTTTGTACTCCCTGTAAATGTATCGATGCAGGACCAAGAAATGCCAAACTACCAGAGTACGTAGGACTCTCGACAAGCAATGTGTCGACGCGTGGCTCCAACAGCATCTCGAACGCCTTCGCAAGCCCGTCCTGGCTGCCGTTGGTGACGATCACATCACGTTTTCCCCTCTTAAAGTCCAACCCGTGAACCTTTGCCTGCAAACTCTTCAGATGCGACACAAGACACGGCAGACCGCGAGAAGCCGAATACTGCAATGCCGCTTTAGTTTCATCCTCGTCGAGCACCACGCCAGAGCCGTCCTTCATTTTGAGTTCTATACGTGAGATCGGGAAGGTCGTCGCATTCGGCATCCCTCCTCCAAGTGAAATCATCCCTTTCGTGGCAAGAAGCGGTTGCAAAGCCCTGATCGGGGACGGCCTCCGCGCTCGCGCTGTTCGAGTTAGGGGAAAGCTTTCCCCCAGGCATACCAGACTACGACGGATCATTGCTTAAGCGCTCTGGGAATTCTACTTTGGACTACTAGGAAATTGAATTTTTTGCTTATAAAATTCACTTGATCTCTTCGAATAATGTCTGAAAAGCGCGCATTGGTCACTGGTATTACTGGGCAGGACGGTTCATATCTGGCCGAGCTCCTTCTCGAGAAAGGCTACGAGGTGAGGCCCCTTTGCAATTTTCGCTCCATGCCCGAACTTACCCCAGACCGTGTTTTGAATCAATCCTTAAGGTTCATGGAATCGTCCGCCGTTCCTCGTCGTTCAACACTGGCCGTATAGATCACATTTACAAGGACCGCCACGATACTGGCGTCAAGCTTTTCCTTCACTACGGGGACCTCTGTGACTCCTCCAACTTGATCCAGCTCATTTCCTCGATCAAGCCGACCGAGATATACAACCTCGGCGCCATGTCTCACGTGAAGGTGTCTTTCGACATGCCCGAGTACACCGCCGACTGCGATGGCATAGGTGTTTTGCGTCTGCTGGACGCCATGCGCTCGGCGGGCCTCCAGGACTCCGTCAAGTTCTACCAGGCTTCGACCTCAGAGCTGTACGGCAAGGTGCAGGAAGTTCCGCAGTCCGAGACTACGCCCTTTTACCCGCGCTCCCCGTACGCCGTCGCCAAGCAGTACGCCTTCTGGATGCTCGTCAACTACCGCGAGGCCTACGGCATGCACCTCACCAACGGCATCCTGTTCAACCACGAGTCCCCCCGCCGTGGCAGGACTTTTGTCACGAGGAAGATCACCGCCTGCGTTGCTAGGATCAATAAGGGGCTAGAGAAGTGCCTATACCTTGGAAATATTGACTCAAAGAGGGATTGGGGGCACGCGAGGGACTACGTTGAGGGCATGTGGAGGATGTTGCAGCAGGACAAACCTGATGATTATGTCTTGGCTACAGGAGAGACACACACCGTGAGGGAATTCGTCGAAAAGTCGTTTGCCTACATCGGCATCACCATTGCATGGATCGGAGAGCGCGGGAGTGTAGAAGAAAAGGGAGTTGATTCTAGTGACGAGAGCCGCGTTTTGGTTCAAATTGATCCCAAGTATTTCCGCCCCACCGAGGTGAGTCAGAAGGCGTCGCTTCACGTACGATCCTAACAGACTCAGACACTTCTAAACATTAACCCTCTTTTGCAATTCCATATCGACCTTGTCGCAGGTTGATCTGCTCCTCGGCGACCCTGCCAAGGCCAAGGAAAAGTTGGGATGGGAGGCGACGACGAAGTTTGAGGATTTGGTGAAGGACATGATGGAAGCAGACATGGCCAAGGTTGAATCGGGGGACCTCATCTCCTAAGACAGCGGCGCATCAGAGGCCACGACGATGGTGATTATTTTATGCAAAGGTGGGCCAATGTAAATACAGTTGAAATAGAACAGAACCCATTTTTTTTGTGGTTAGAAAATGGACGTTTTGTGCTTTAGTATTTATGAATGATTCTGGGCACTAGCCTCACAACATCGACCATTTTATGTCAAAACTGTTCCTCCAAGTACTTCCTCTCATTTGATTTTGGGTACCCGTGAAGCCGCCTGTTCCGGACGTAATGAACTCACTAGTGTTGCTGGGGGCTACGTCAATTTAAGGGAGGACGAGGCATGCGTTATGGTTAGCTCTTCGCGAAGCATTTCTTATGCTCATGTAGTAACCCAAAAGTACAAGAAAAATTTCTCTCGCTCTTCCACATCTCATCTCACAGCTCACCTTGGTCGCTGATAACTTTCTCCGCAATGTCCCGTTTTTTTCGGAGCGAAACCAAGTCGCAACTTATCCGTCGTACTCGTTCAACATCCGACTCCCGCTGTGCGTCGCGATACCAAGCCGTGCGCTTGATTGAATCCATCGTCAGGGCGACCTTGGAGCTCGTCGCCTTTGATAGCGTTAACCTTTGTTGCGGATCAAGGCCCTTCAGAGGGTCATTGATGGTGCCCTTCACAATATCTCGGCAAGCATCCGAGGAGCCAGCAGAGACTTCGTCTTCATTATTGGGAACGTAGTTCAGAGCATTTAAGTACCTCTCGGCATGGATATGGACTCCGCAGGTAGTAGCAAACTTCACAAATCCTTCAGCGCCTACAAATTTGTAAAGACCGCTATGTCCATTTCCGCCCCCGCCCACAGAAGACGTGGTCGACGAAATTCCATCCCTAGTGTCGCTGTTGAGTTCCTTCGCTTTAAAGAGGTTGGTCCTATTTTTCACCACATCAGTACGGTAAATGATTGGAGCGGAGACAAAAGAGCGGAAGTTCGCGATTTCCTTATCCTCTTTCATTGACGTGGTGCAAACCGAATCGAAGGCAGCCGAGTCCTTTCTTTCATCCCCCTCGTTCCGGGTTCCCTTCTGTCCTGCCCCCCCCCCCCCCCCTTTCCTAGAGCCACCCGAACTGTTGAAGATAAAAGAACGGTTGTGATCGTTAGATAATAATTGCGTCAGTCACAGCAAAAACAACCAACTCTCACCTAACACTAGATCTAGACGCAACGGCTGTTCTCACAGACGACCAATGGCTGCCAGTTGCGACAGAATGGGTGGCCTCCGTGGACGATGAGCTCTTGGCTCTAGAGGATGTTGACGGAGCCCCTGCTGCCAATTTAAGTTCCGAGAGGGCAACCTTCGTCTCGACTTGAAATTTGCTGCCGTAGCCACTTCCAAAGAACCTTCGAGCTCTCTTCGCGAGCTGGACTCTCGCTTCTTCGTTGAAATAAGATTGAGTCACGTCGTTCAATACATCCTTGCTTCGTTTGAAGTTTCCTGCCCCAGCTTTTCTCACCGGAGCCAGTTCTATGGGCTTGGCAACGCACCCTCCCAAGTGAGCTTTGCCAGACCAAGGGTCAAACCTGAGCGCAGTCTCGCCGCAGCACGGATAGACGCCCCAGAGCCCAATGTCTGCCAGACCGTCGAGCTCTGCAAACGTTGCTGGCTTCGGGTGATAAAAGCCGCTGTTCTCTGAATCAGCGGAGACAAGCGACCCGTCAGTTAGCCTTAGCACGTGGACAGCAGCCCAAAGCATCCAATATATTTCAACCCATTCCATCCTCTGCCTCCGAAGACTGGCGACGAAATTGGTCAAGGACCAGTGATCGACGGGTTCACACTCAGGGCCATTGACTTCGCCGCGAAAACCAACATCTGGAGATTTAGTTGTTCTGAACGGGAGGGTCAAGGGGGGGAGGGAGGATTAGATCGCAGAGACCGGACGACAAATTGAACTGAACCCTGTTAAGTCGTGCATCAGTCTCACCTCTGACATCTCACAAATCCCCCGTTGATTGAGAGCTCGCTCTCCGGAAATAATCGGTAGCAGTATCGGCAACATATCAGGCACGACGAGTTCGACGTCGGGTTGGGAGGGCTAGCAGTTGGCGATTCGTCGCTCTTGTTGTTACTGTTGCCGATGCCGTTGCCGCCACCACTGCGAGGGGTCTGCTCGCGGAAGTCAATCTCAAGGCGCTTTTTGTAAAGCCGGGGAAGCAACTTGCCGCTTTTGTCGGCAATTCCAACCAATTTTTCGGCGGGGCAGAGCTTGGCGAGTTTGGCACAAAGCGTATCAGAAATGCAGCTCAAGTCGACCGGCAGGCACAAGATATCCCCCAAGTTCCTAGCCATGTAACGAAGACAAGCAAGCACCAGGTCCTCCATCTGCAAGAACTCGCTACTTATTAGGATCGAAACAACAGTGTTGCTCTCTAGCGGAGGAGGGGCCTCGGGACTGTTCATGTACCGCACCAAAAACTCAAAGATGTAAACGTCACAATGAACGCTTATGTCAATCTCCTCCGCCTCTGCTGGCGGAGGAGAGTTACCCGCGTCGGCATCGACAGACGCATCAGGAATGAAGGCCTTGAAGTACTTCATGTGCCGGAGCAGCAATGAACGGCTGCACTCAAAGTCCTTCGTCATGCCTCTGCTCTCATCGTGGATGTGGATTGTGATGGAGTCTTCACCCGACCTCAACGATGTACGCGTTACCTCTGCCATTACATATATAAGAGACGAGGTGTGTATGGGTGTGGGGGGGTAGGGGCGTCGCTACACGGCGGCAGACCCGAGCGCTGGTAACTATCTTGTAGGACCTACGTCTTTTGCGACTTAAAATTGTAGGGTTGACTCAATTCCCTCTTCCTGAGAAAGGAACGGGCAGCAATTTTTCAGCGGTTGCGGCACTGGATAACGACGAACGGACAAATAAAAGTGCTTCGCCCAAAATCGAAGAATGCGATTTGGGTTCCAGTGGAGGGAAAAAAAAAGTCTGAGGAAAGAGATTACGTTCGCCTGCCTTCAACGTCGAAGTGAGTTTAAATAGTATAACATATCACGAACACGTGTTTCAAACCGATCCCGCTGGAAATACGTTTTCTTTGCTATTGTGCGTTCTGAGACCACAATAGCTCCGCTGATCCTTCCCGCCCCCCTAGGCGGCTACTTCGCTGTTTACCCTCCTAATTGCAAACTTAGCGCCTCTAACCTCGCCCACACAGGACATGGAGCGATCTAAAAGAGAGAAGTCCGCCAAGGCTACGAAGCGTGCGGCTATTCGCGAGGCGATCAAGGCAAAGAGAAGTGGTTTGGAGTCGGGTGGAGGTAGTGCTCTAGGTGAGAAGGTATTTTTCTTTTATGTCATGCTCTCGCGAGTATGTTCTTACTCTCCCCTCTCGCCCACCTGCCTCAAAGATGACTACACCGTGAAGGACGAGGGGGCCGTCTATGACGAAGTGGACGAGACCGAATATGCGTCCCTGGTTGAGAAGAGGCGCCAACGCGAGGACTTTGTTGTTGATGATGATGGGCTAGGCTACCACGACGACGGAGAGGAGTTTTTCGGAGACAGAGAAGGCGATGGGAGCAAGCAGGCTAAGCAGAAGAGGGGCGCCAACGCGACTCTCGACGAGAGCACTTTGAAGAAGGCGAGAAGGATGAACGCCCTCGCCAAGGAGAACGAGGAGGGGGGACAGGCCAACGCCAGTTCGATGCTCAGCTTCGTGTCGAAGACCACCGCCGGCGACGGCACGGGTAAGGTCAACGTTACGGCCGCAACGCAGAGGAAGGTGGACTTGTCCAAGAGCCTTGATTCAATGTTGGATTCGATGGAGACAGTAAAGCCGGCGAAGAAGGCGACGAAGAAGAAGGTGAAGGTACGCAAGACCAACAGCAATTCCCCGAGCGCACTGGACGGATTAACTGCAGTCGATTTACCACAGCCGCCCTCCTCTAACACACGCACATGCACATGTAAACGCACCCAACAGGTCGTCAAGAAATCTACCAAGAAGGCCCGCCCAACATTCGAGGAGACCATGGGACTCAACGTCGAAGAAGATGCCGACGCCGGTGAAGACATGGACGTCGACGACGGCTTCGGAGCCAACGACGACGGCGACGAAGCTATCCACGAAATGCCGTCCTCCTCGGCATCTCCATCCCCTCCCAAGCCGACCAAACGCCTGAGCTTCTCGGGAGCTGAGGCGACCCCTGGAGCTGAAAAGGACGCCGCCCCTGCGCGTTCAAGATCTCGCTTCGCAGTCCGCAGCAACAAGGTCTCCAAGGCGACCGAGGCCGCCTTGGAGGCCGGCAAGAAGGCGAAGCAGGTGAGAACTTCGAAGTTGGAGTATCCTCCCATCAATCCTCGTTTTCGCTGTCGCTGTCTCATGTCCTCTGCCTACTAACCCACCAACTATTATTACACCTCTCGCTCGTCGCTTTTAGCTCCCCCCCGCGCCTACGTCCTCCAACCACGGCGCGCCCTCCTCTTCTTTCTCCACGAACCCCGATGCCATTCAAGACGCCTCCACGACCGCCGCGACCACCGAGTCCAAGGCCTGCTCTGCCGCCACCCTGGCTTCTGCTGCCACGGTCAACCCGGACGGCTCGACGAGTCTTTCAATGTTCTGGCTCGACGCTTACGAAAAGAGGGGCACCGTTTACCTGTTTGGAAAGGTCAAAGCCGACAAAACTGCATCCGGCTACGTCTCGTGCTGCCTCGTTGTCAAGAACAATAGGAGGAGGTAGGAAAAGTCAGGACGCAACGAAAACAAAAAATTGTAAATCACCTTTTTGCTTAAACGCCCTCTAACTCTAACGAAACCGTCGTGAACTTTATAACTTAGCATGTTCGTACTCCCCAAGATGGGAAGCGATGGGACGAGGGCGAGCATGATGGACGTGCACAAGGAAATGAAATCCGTTCTGCAGCCTTCGTGCATTCCCCTCAAGGGGGGAGCGAGCTGGTCTGCCAAGAAGGTGACTAGGAAATACGCCTTCGAGTGCGAGGGCGTTCCCAGGGACGAGGTGAGACGAAGATGTCGAAATAAGAAACGAAGAGATTGAGCATAGCGCCATCCGCCATCTCAGCTCCCGGCCTTGCTAACCGCCATCTCGCCCAAAACCTGCCATTCGTTGCAGACGGAGTACCTGAAAGTCGTTTACCCTGCCTCATTCCCCTCCCCTGACGGCTCGGTCTGCCGCGAGGGCGGTCAGCACTTTGAGAGGATTTTCGGCGCCAACACTTCGACCCTCGAGAACTTCATCATTAAGAGGAAGCTTATGGGCCCGTGCTGGATCAACATCAACTCCCCCGCCCCCAACCCCAGCTCAGTCTCGCACTGCAAGATCGAAGTATTGGTAGAGAATCCTAAGAACATCACCGTCACCACCGAGCCCCCTCCGCCTCCCCCCATCGTCACGATGACACTCAAGATGAAGACTGTGGTCAATCCCAAGACACACTCTAGTGAAATCGTCTCCATATGCGCAATCTGCAACAGGAAGGCGGACCTCGAGAGCTCGTCCACCCCTTCGCCCAACGACCTCACCCAAATATCGCTGATCCGCCCGCTAGGCCTCGCCGCTATGGAGCACCACATGAACGGGTTTCCCCACGATCTCGATCAAGAAATCCGTTCCGTCATGCCGGCTCTCAAGAAGAACTTGAACGAACGCGCGATGCTCTCCCGGTTCATGTCCCAGGTGCAGCAATGGGACCCGGACGTCCTCATCGGTCACAACGCTTGGGGTTTCGACCTCGAGGTTCTGCTTTCTCGCGCCACGGAGCTCAAAATTCCCACGTGGGATCGCCTCGGTCGCCTCCGCCACACCAAGATGCCCAACAAGGGCTGGTTCTCAGGAAAAGACTATCTCATCGCCGACGTTTTGGCGGGCCGTGTAGTGTGCGACACCTACATAAGTTCGAAAGAGTTGCTTAGAGAAACCACCTACTCCCTCACCAACCTCAGCGCTACCCAGCTCAAGGAGAACAGAGTCGAGATCGAGCCTCAGGATGTCCCGCTCTGGTTCAACTCTTCCAAGACCGTCGTTCAACTCGCCCAGCACACGCTGATGGACACTCAGCTCGTGCAGAAGCTCAGCATAAAACTTCAGATCTTGCCACTCACCCGCCAACTTACGAATATCTCGGGCAACTGCTGGGCGCGCACCATGAAGGGAAATAGGGCGGAGCGAACTGACTACCTCTTGCTTCACGAGTTTCACAAACTCAAATTTATTTGCCCAGACAAGCAAACCTACGAAAACAACTCTGGCGGGCCGAGAAGGGAGAAAGCCAAATACCTCGGAGGTCTTGTCCTCGAGCCCAAGAAGGGCCTGTACGACACCTTCATCCTGCTTCTTGACTTCAACTCTCTTTACCCGTCGATCATCCAGGAGTACAACCTTTGCCATACCACGATGGACTGGAGCGGCCACCACGCCAAGATGATGGCCGACAAGGCTTCCAGTGGTGTTCGCCGGGGTCCCGGAGGCGGCGAAGACGAGGAAGGCGCCGGAGAAGTGGAGGAGATTGTCGAGGATGACGGTGCCCAGGCGAACGACCTCCCCCCCCTTCCCGAAGACGGGATCGAAACCGGAGTGCTCCCCAGAGTCATCAAGACTATTATAGGCAGGCGTGGCATCGTGAAGAAGATGCTGAAGGCGAAAGACCTTACGAACGAGAAGAGGAAGGAGCTCGACATTCGCCAGAAGGCTTTAAAACTCACTGCCAACAGTATGTACGGATGTTTAGGGTTCTCCTTTTCTAGGTTTTACGCTCAGCCAATCGCCGCCCTCATTACGGCCATGGGCCGCGAGACCCTCCAGCGCACGGTTGATATAGCCCAGGAGTCTGTCGGCCTCGAAGTAATCTACGGAGACACCGATAGTATCATGATCAACACCAACATCTCCGAAGTCGAGAAGTTCGACGCCGTTTTCAGCCTGGGAGAGAAGGTGAAAAGGGAGGTCAACAAGCTTTATAAAACCCTCGAGCTCGAGATCGACGGAGTATTTCGTTCGATGCTGCTTCTCAAGAAGAAGAAGTACGCAGCTGTCACGGTCGAGAAGGGACCCGATGGAAAGCTGATCGAGGACAAGGAATTGAAGGGTCTTGACCTCGTGCGTCGTGACTGGTGCATCCAGTCGAAGGATACAGGGCGCTACGTCCTCGACCAGATTCTGTCCCGCCAGGAGAAGGAGATCGTCGTTTCGTCAATCCACACCCACCTGGAGGAACTTGCGGCCAAGATGCGCGCCAACGAGCTCCCCCTCGACAAGTACGTCATCACGAAGGGATTGAGCAAGCACCCCAACGACTACCCGGACTCCAGGTCCCTGCCTCATGTCGGAGTGGCGAAGAGAATGCTCAAGAACAAGAAACCCGTCAATGTTGGGGACCACATCCCTTACGTGATATGCAAGGAGCCCGAGGTGGAGGCCGTCAAGGCGGAAGACGGAGCTCCTGCCCCTCCGAAGGTCGTGAAAAGCAGCAAGAAGAGCATTGTCGACAGGGCCTACCACCCCGAGGAGGTTGTGAGGAGCGGTGGAAAGCTCGTGATCGACGTAGAATGGTACCTCACCCAACAGATCCTGCCACCTAGCGCCCGTCTTTGCGAGCCGATCGACGGTACCAGCAACGCCATCATGGCAGAAAAACTCGGCCTTGACACGCGAAGGTTCAACCAACGATCGGCGGACTCCGACGACAATGTCGGGTACATGCCCTTTAGTAGGCTGCCTGACGTCGAGCGCTTCGCCAATGTTGACAAGTTCACCGTCTGCTGCGCCGCCTGCGGGGAGACAAACGAGTTCAAGGGCATCTTCGACTTCGACGAGAAAGGAAATGTAAGGAGCGGCCTCAACTGCCCCAACTCCAAGTGCACCAGTCCAGCGCTCTGGGGAGAGCCCGACCACTACACGTGTTACTCTAGGATCAGCAACAGCCTCGAGCTCAGCGCGAGGCAGATGGTTACAAAATACTACGAGGGAGAGCTTCGTTGCGACGATATGACCTGCGGCCTTGTCACCAAGCAGCTCAGCGTCTGCGGTGCGTCGTGCCTTGCGAGGGGATGTCACGGAAAGATGGCCCCCACCTTCCCGGAAAAAGACCTTTGGACACAGCAGCAATATTACAAAAGTCTGTTCGATTTTGAGCACTGCGTCAAGGACAAAGCCGTCAAGAACCAAGACGAGGAAATCGGCTACACTGCCAAGGAGCTTGAGGGCAGGGTCGTAAGCGAAGACAAGAATCTCTTCAGTTACTTGCTATCCTACGTCGAAAACAAGACGGACATGAGCGCGTACAACTTTGTGAGGCCTAGTTTGTTCAGCCTCTTCTTCAAATCGGAGGTGGAGGGCGCGAGCGCCTCCAATTAGATCAACGAAGAGAGGATTAGTAAGCGATTGGTCAGAGGGAAGTGAGAGACGATGGGATGGGGGTGAGGGGTGAGGGGTGAGGGGTGAGGGGTGAGGGGTGAGGGGTGAGGGGTGAGGGTGACAGGGGACAGGTGTGGAGAGAAGTGAGGGGTTGAGAGGGCGTGAAGAGCAAAAAGGGGGGGGGGAGGAGATAGCTATGAGTTTTCTGAACTACTAAAAATGTTTTTTCTTGTGCCTTAGCTGCGTTGGAAGTTTAAAACAGTTTAGTACTGGTAGTATTTTTCAAAAAAACGCAGCCAAAATATTTCTCTTTTGTTTTTGAAGTCTTGTCCTGTCCTCGTTTGTGTGTCGACCTTGTTTTTAAGGATTGTTGTCCAATCCACTTGACGAATTCAATCGCCAGTTTCCAGCAGACTCGAGGACAATGCTAGATAATTCACATAGCAGTCAGTACCCCCCCCCTCCCCTCTTTAACATCCCAACCTGAAACAACTCTCACTCTCACTCCCTCAACCCCCTCATCCATTTTTTCACCCGCAAAACTCCCGAGCGTTCTGGAACATCTTCAACCAAGGTCCGCTAACATCCGCCCCGGATTTGTCCTTCTCCCATTCCTCCGGCATCCACGGCCACTGCCAGCTCAAGAAGCACCTCTCCGGATGCGGCATCATCGCCAAGAACCTTCCATCGTCGCTGGACATGGCAGCGATGCCGTCGCGGGAGCCGTTCGGACAGAAAGGGTATTCTGAAGTTGGCTCATTACTGTCGTCACAGTACTTGACGGCGACGAGATTCTTTGCGACTACGTCTTCGTAAACCTTGTCGTCGGGGAAGTAGAACTTTCCCTCTCCGTGAGCAACCCACACTCCAAGGGAACTTCCTTCCATCCCCTTGAAGAATACGCTCGGAGAATCTCCAATCTTGACAGAGCTAAACCTACTTTCAAACCTACCCGAGTCGTTATGAACCAGCCTCGGCTGCCTCTCTTCCTCAAGGACGTCCCCGGAGCTGGGCACCCAACCCATCAAGGCGAACAACTGGCAGCCATTACAAATCCCCAATCCAAAAGTATCCTCCCTCCTCCTGAACTCTTCAAACTGCCTCTTCAACCCTTCGTTGAACTTGATAACTCCGCCCCATCCCTTCGCGGAATCCAACGTGTCGGCATAGCTGAATCCGCCGCACGCCACAATACCCTTGAAATCCTTCAAAAGAACCTTGCCGTCCAACAAGTCCTTCACGTTGACATCCCACGCGTCGAACCCAGCGGACATGAACGCAGCAGACATTTCGCGGTCACCGTTCGTCCCTTCCTGCCTTAAGATCGCGACCTTGGGTTTCGATGCGGACATCATGAAGGTCTCGACGGTCGGTTTGACTTCGTAAGTTAGTTTCCACTCGGGGGTCTTTCGCGATTTGAGCCCGTCCTGTTCGAGCTTGACCAGCGCGGGATCACGTTGGCGCTTTTCGAGCTGGAACGAAGTTTCCTCCCAGACATCCCGTAGTTCCTGCACGGAGCTTTTCACCTCACTCTTGCCGTCAACGTTGATGCTGACGGCCGAGGTGGTGACAGTTCCGATGTTCAAGCACGGAACATTTTTGGCCTTGAACGCTTCAATGACCGATTCGACATCGTCTCCCTTGACTTGCATCACGAAACCAGCCTCTTCATTAAACAGGCAACTAACACCGCCCTCTCCAGCCGTGTCCGGAACATCAACGTCAAGGCCGCAATTTCCGGCAAACGCCATTTCGAGAAGGGTGACGATGAGACCTCCATCGGACCTGTCGTGCCCAGCTAGGATCTTCGAGTCGGCGAGAAGTTCTTGCGCGACTATGACGGCATTCTTCAAGGTGGCGAAGTCTTCTACATCCGGGGTTTCGTTGCCTACTTGGTTGTAGCATTGAGCTAGGATGGTTCCTCCTAGTCTGGCCTTGCTCTGATCCCCGCAGGGCACGAAGAGGAGGCGAGAAGAACTGTCAGCCTTGAGGTCCGGAGTGACGGAGAGGCGGATGTTCGGGCAAGTCACGTAGCACGTCAAAGAGAGCTCTCCTGGGGCCTTGACGACCTCGTCCCCAACCTTGGCCGCCATGCTAAGAGAATCTTTACCGCCGTCGATTCCGACGCCTAGGCTGACGAGGGCATCCTTGAGGGCGACGCAGGCGTCCCACATCTTCGCACCCTCCCCGGCCAGCTTGGCAGCGTACATCCAGTTGCCAGATGCCTTGATATCCTCAATGGCTGAGATTTTCGCCCACATGATGTTGGTGAGGGACTCTGCGACGACCATGCGGGCCATGGCGGCTGCATTGACGAGACCTTTGATGGGCTGCTCTCCAACGGCAACGACCGTTCCGGTAGTTCCGAAGTGGGAGTGGGCGACGACACCGTTGTTTGCGAGGGGGATCTGTAGCGGCCCAACGCAGGGTTGCTGGGCGATGAGGCCGGTGACAGATCTGTCGACTTTGTGGACAAGGAACCTCTTGGAACCGACGGCGAGGTTGCGGAGAACCCTGTCGAGAGCAGTAGCGACGGTGGCGTCGCTCGGGAAGACAAAGGGTTTGAATGCGTCGCCGGGAATATGGGAGTCCGTGAAGGTCTTGGGAGGAAGGTCGCCGAGAACCAGCTCGAGCGGTAGGTCAACGGGGGTAGTGCCGTTGGAAGAATCCTTGACCACGACCTTTCCATCACCCGTAACCTCCCCGAGAATTCTATAGGGGCAATTCTCGCGATCAGCAAGAGCGCCAAAGAGTTCCTTGTCCTCTTTGTTGATTAGGAGGGCGTTGTTCTCCTGATACTCGGCCCCGAAAATTTCCATCACACTCATGGTCTCGTCACCGACGTAAACCTTTCGAATATCGTATTCGGCCCCGGCGGGCTCGACGATCTCCTTCAGGACGTTTCCGTTACCTCCAGCTCCCTGGTCGTGCACGGAGACTATGGGATTCTTGTCGCCAAGCTCGATGCAGGCTCTCATGAGCCTGTTCATCCTGTTCTCCATCTCGGCATCGCCACGCTGGACGGCGTCGAAGTCGAGGTCGGCGTTAGCAGCGTCCTGCACCCTGCTACTAGCGGCGCCGCCGCCGACTCCGATCCTGTAGGCGGGGCCGCCGATCTTAACGACGAGCATGCCCTTCTCAGGACTGCCCTTGACGGTGTGCCTACCGTCCATGCTGCCAATGCCTGCCGAAAACATGATCGGCTTGACCCACTCGAAGCGCTCGCCATTCGGAAGGCGCTGGCCGAAGGAGCGAGTGAAGCCGTTGATTACGGGCTCACCGTACTTGTTCCCGTAGTCCGAGGCGCCATTGGAGGCCTCGACCTCGATCTCAAGGGGAGACGCAAGGTTGCTCGGATAGTCGAAGGACTTGTCCTCCCACGGCAGATCATAGTCCGGAATATTCAGATTTCCTACGCAGTACGAGGAGATACCTGCGACGGAGTTGGCTCCGCGGCCCGTGGCCATAACGTCACGAAGGCGGCCGCCGGTCCCAGTCTCGGCGCCTGGGAAAGGAGCGACACCGCACGGGAAATTGTGGGTTTCGGCAGTCAAAATTGGGTGGAGGGTAATATTCTAGTGGTGCCGCGTTGATGCAGTAAGAGGTTTAGAGAGCGTAAGATTATTGGTGTTAATTAAAAGGGCGGGAAGGGGACGTTTGCGAATTGCAGGCACATCGAGTCGTAGGGAGGCTTGCGCAATATCATCAGCGGGCCGGTTTAAAGGACCAGTCAGACGACGATGAAATAAAATGTTCTTCTTCATTCTCGGTTGTGTTCACTGCGTGGTTGACGCGAATGGAGGAGTTGAACTCACCTCAATTTCCATCTTAGAGGGCCCCGAAGGGTCACTGGAGCGCATGTAAGGAACGTTTTCGTAGCCCCTGATGGCAGAGGAATTGTCGTGGAATGCGATGACGCTGTTCTTGTTGCTGGTCTTGAGAGTGTCCTTGACCATCCTGCACAGAAGAGAGTCAGAACTAATAAAGTTGTAGGTGACGGCGGCTTACGAGACGAAATCACGTGATAGTCACCGGCACTCACCTAAACAGCGTTTCGCTCTTCTCCTCTCCGTCGATGATCATCTTGCCGCCGAAGAACCAGTGGCGAGAGTGCTCCGAGTTGGACTGGCCCATGTCGAAGCACTCGACGTCGGTGGGATCGCGGCCGAGCTTGTTAATGAAAAGGTCAGTATAATAGTCCAGGTCCCACTCGTCAAATCCCAAACCCTTCTCGCTGTTGATCTTCTCCAGAGCGGCACGGCCGTCCCTCATGATGGGAACAGTGGTGACGGGTTCGGGTGAGACGCCGGCGTCGAAAGACTCGATCGGCTTCTCGTACTCCATCTCGGTCATACGGTCGTGGAGCTGAGCCTTGAGGGCGTCGAGATCTCCGCCTTCAAGGGACCCAATGAACCCGTAGCGAATGGACTTCTCGAATCGAGTGACGGTGGTGATGCCACACTGCTTGAAGATCTCACAAGCATTAGAGGAGAAGGCGGTGCAGAAGGTCAGCCGGGGACCGAACTCCACGACAGTCGTGTCGCCGGAAGAGGTAAGGGCGGGGGAGGAAAGCTTCGTGGAGGCCTTGTCGAAAGTCTCAGAAATCAACCACTCGACACGACGTCGGCTCTCAGATGTCAATTCACCATGCTCGACATTGAAGCAAGTCTCGCGGGTGACGCTGGACAGGGAACCGGAGATCGACGCGCTCAGCGTAGCGACCACCGAGGCGGGGAGCGGAGGAGCGGGGCGGTAGTAGTGGGAAATTAACATGGCTGTGGCTGTCAAGAAGTCGTCAGTACGGGAAAGAGGAGATGAAGGACCTGGGTTTGACGTCGGTTAGAAGGCCGTAAGCGTCTGCTTGCCGGTCGCACGCACACCACGCTCTCCCCGTAAAGTTAAACAACGCACAAAGGACAACCTGCACAGCCTCTGTGTGCACCTTTTATACTCAATGATATTACGTCGTTCGTGGTGGTGGCTGAGAGGTGCTGTCAAGCAGCCCACCGAGAGAATCGAGAGCGCTTTGCAGTCGTCATCATCATTGATATTCAACAAGTGCCGGCAAAAACGCACAAACCGATTCTCACTATCTACACACCTTTTTTCAACTATTGGCTGGAATGTGAGCTCTGTCTGCCCAAGGAGCAAATCCCCTGTAATCCTGATCTTCATCAATTTTGATTTTGAATTTAAAGGAAATCCTCCCCTGCGCAGGTTGTAGAGTTGATTAGAACTTTCCTTGACTTACCTTGCAACCTTATCACATCCCGCCCTCACAAACACGCCCCCCCCCATTTCTAGGCGTAAAAGGGACAATTTTTCATTTGATCAGTTTCAATTGACAGGTTAAAGCTGCTGCTGCCCTTTTTTATCCAACACACAAAGAATGAGCCGCCCCCGTAGCAATTCTGCAGGGGGAGGCGACGTGCTTGAGTTCGAGTTTGCGCCGGCTAAGCGGGCCCCGCCGAAGTGAGTGAGTTTAGACCTTTAAGAGAAGAAACCTTGAGCTAACACTACCCCTCCCTCGTCCCGAACCAATCCCCCAGACTAAGCAGGTTAGAATGTCTTCGACCGCGCGCATCCCCCGAGCTCACGCGAGAGACCCCAACAATATTGTGCAAACGACACTAACACCCCCCCCCACTCCCCCAATGCACAGCTCCAGGAAAGGCTCTGATCGTGGCTCCTCCACGAAGAAGCCTACTCCCACAAGGCCACCCCGATCATCATCTTCAAACTTTTCAAGAAAGTCTTCCCGCATCAACAACAGCGACACTTCGGACACCGAATCCAGCTCCGGGGGAATGACTCGCGGCACCGCAGTCGAGGCCCGCTACCGGGGTGGCTCGAGGCACTACCCCGGTAAAATATCGAGAGATAACCGCGATGGCACTTACGACATTGATTATGATGACGGAGAGAAAGAGAAGGTAAGATTACTTAGGAGCAATTATTAGCTGTTACCCGTAGTCACGCACACGGGCACTTCGAACGCCTTGGGCCTCTAATATTTATTTCAACCACCACCTCCCACCGCCAGGATGTTAAGAAGTCGTTCATTAAGGTTCTCTCTTCATCCTCGCGGTCCAAGTCTCCTCGCTCGAAAGACTCCTCCTCCCAATCGTATTCTCGCGGAGACGCCGTGGAGGCAAGGTACAGGGGAGGCTCTAAGTACTACCCGGGAAAAATTCACAGAGATAATAGGGACGGGACTTATGACATCAACTACGACGATGGAGAGAAAGAGAAGGACGTAAAGGTCACTCTGATCAAGGCTTTGAGTGCAGGCTCACCTCGTTCACCTCGTTCTCAGATAGCCGACGAGGAGCTCCAGCGAGGCGACACTGTTGAGGCACGTTACAGAGGAGGTGCAAAGTTTTATCCCGGAAAGATAGCTAGAGTCAACAATGAAGACTCTTACGACATCGACTACGACGATGGCGAAAAAGAGAAATCTGTCAAGCGCCGTCTAATCACTAAAGTGAAGGGCCGCAGAGGCCTCAAGCACAGCCCGAGAGAAGAGATTGACTTCAGTAGGGGAGACAAAGTAGAGGCTCGCTACAGGGGGGGTTCCAAGTACTACCCCGGCAAGATCAGCAGGGACAACCGCGACGGGACCTACGACATCGATTACGACGACGGGGAGAAGGAGCGAGGCGTCGCAAAACGCCTCATAAACAAAATATCTGGCGGCGGCGGCCTGAAGCACTCTCCAAGAGGCACATCACCACGTGGTGGTGCCAATGACAGTGAAGACGAAACCAGCTTCAGCAGGGAGGACAAAGTAGAGGCTCGTTACAGGGGAGGATCAAAGTACTATCCCGGCAAGATCAGCAGGGACAACCGCGACGGAACATACGACATTAACTACAACGATGGCAAGAAAGAACAAAGCGTTAAGGGAAAACTGATAAAGAAAGTAATCAGCAAAAAAAAATCAGGGAGAACTTCTAAAACTCCTAAAGTTGGCAATCGCTGCACCGCTCAGTTCAAGGGGAAGGGGAAGTTTTACCCTGGCAAGATTTCCAAGGTCAACAGCGAC